>LTAE01001046.1:7929-59851 GCA_001647135.1 Pontederia paniculata | reverse complement strand
GAATTCCTGAAGGACTATGACTTTGCCATCAACTATCACCCAGGGAAAGCCAATTTAGTAGCAGATGCTTTGAGTAGGAGAAGAGAGGGATCACTGGCATGTTTGAGGATACACAAGTGGAATCAAATGGAGAGCATCATCCAGTGGAATCCTATGCCAAGTCAAAGGGGGACAGTATGGATGTTACATCGGATGCAGCCATAGTTGATCAACAGGATAATTCAAGCTCAAATGACAGACCCATACTACAAGCACATGATCAGCAGATGCAGTAAAGAGCCAACTGACTTTGTGATGTTAGTAGATAGAGGGATCCGATTCAGGAATCGCCTATGGGTCCCCAAGAATGAAGCACTCAAGAGGGAAGTGCTTGATGAATGTCACAAGTCAGAATTTGCCATTCACCCAGGCAGCACCAAAATGTACAAGGACCTGCAACGGACATTTTGGTGGAATAACATGAAGAAGGAGATTGTTGACTATGTCTCTAGATGTATTGTCTGTCAGCAGGTGAAGATTGAGCACCAGAGACCATACATGATGCTCAAGTCATTGGAGATTCCAGAATGGAAGTGGGAGCACATAACGATGGATTTTGTGACGAGCCTACCCCGAAGCAAGAGAGGCCATGATGCTATCTGGGTAGTAGTAGATCGATTGATCAAGTCTGCCCACTTTCTACTCATGAAGTGGAAGCAATCTGTCGAGAGCCTAATGGATTTGTACATTAGGGAGAGAATCAAATTGCATGGGATCCCAATTTTTATAGTGTCAATAGAGATCCCAAGTTCACAGCTAGATTATGGAGGAGTTTTCAGGATTCTTTTGGGACACGACTGAATTATAGTATAGCATTTCATCCTTAGAGTGATGGTCAGTCTGAAAGGACCATCCAGACACTAGAAGACATGCTCAGGGCATGTGCTTTAGATTGGCAGGGCAGCTGGGATGATCATCTCTCATTGATAGAATTTGCCTATAATAATAGCTACCACGTCAGCATCGACATGGCACCATATGAAGCTTTGTATGGGAGACCCTGTCGTTCACCAGCCTGTTGGAGCGAGGTTGGGGAAAGGAAATTATTGGGCCCAAAAATTGTACAACACTATGCTGATAAGGTGGACCTGATTAGGAAGAGGATGAAGGCAGCTCAGGATCGCCATAAAACTATGCAGATAAGGGCAAAAGAGAGCAAATTTTCAAAGTTGGTGATAAAGTTATGCTCAAGATTTCTGCTACAAAAGGTGTAATGCAGTTCAGATGCGGGGGAAGCTCAGTCCAAGATATGTTGGACATTTTGAAGTACTAGAGTTGGTTGGTCAAGCAACATGCAGACTTGCACTGCATCCTTCTTATGGGAGAGTGCATAATGTTTTTCATGTTTCTATGCTTCGAAGGTATAAGCATGATGATGCAAATGTTATTAGGATTGAGGAGGCAAACCTCAAGGCTGACCTGACTTATGAGGAGTACCCTATTGAGATCCTAGATCAGCAAACCAAGCGCCAGAGGAACAAGAACATGAGACTTGTAAAGATTGCTTGGAGTCATCATCAAGGCAGGGAAGTTACTTGGGAGTTAGAAGAAGAAATGCGCAGACAATTTCCAGTCTTTTTGGTAAGACCATATCTTAACCTTGAATTCGAGGACGAATTCTTTTTTTAAGGTGTTTATAATGTAACTCCCCTAATCTATCCCCAATTATCTCCCTATCTAACCAGATTTTATCTCCCCAAAATGTTCTCCTCAAATTTTATTTCCTCAAAAAGATATTTCTTTATCTATCAAGAAGGAAACAGAATTTGAATTTCGAAATTGATTATTAAATCTAAAACAAATTCAGATTTGCCCACAAAACTTGAATTCCTAAACTATAAATTCATCCCCTCAGAAATATTTTTCTCTTTTCCCTAGCCGGCCCTAGCTTTCTTCTTCCTTTGCCCCTTACCCAAAGGTCTCAAGGTAAGGCTGAAAAAACTCTATTTTCTGGGAGGATTGATCATCTTCTAACTGAGGAAAGTTGTAGGAGAGGAATCGCTACAGAGGAACAATGAGAACGCATGAAGGAATCGGCACAAAAGCTTAGGCCTTAAGGTGTGTATCATGGTGGATCACTAGTAGATTTAAATTCCTGATTCATTGATCATGTATAGGGCTTTCCTCCAGATTTTCTATGATTCCTTGATCATATTGTTCATGATTTTGATCGTGTGTTTATAACTTTTATTCATGCCCTACTTTCTATTTCGATATTGATTAATCATGCGCCCAGAATCGCAAGTTTCTCGTCTCTTTTATGTTCAAAATCGTGTTTTGATTTATGGTTTCGTATTGAATCGGAT
Source organism: Pontederia paniculata (assembly GCA_001647135.1). Classification (NCBI taxonomy): domain Eukaryota; kingdom Viridiplantae; phylum Streptophyta; class Magnoliopsida; order Commelinales; family Pontederiaceae; genus Pontederia; species Pontederia paniculata. Next base: position 57,506 of record LTAE01001046.1, on the reverse strand, counting down.
CGATTGGAGGCGAACGAGTTCCATGTATCGCCACGACCGTGGCGTAATGTAACGGCCCGTGAAGACCGTGTTCACGGTCGTGACACCCTTGTCACGACCCGTGACGGACGTCTCACGGTCGTGACGCCCATGTCACGACCCGTGAGGTTTCGTCCAGACCCGAGAATCGTTCGGCATCCACCAAAGTCGCGGTCGTGATAATCGACTTCATGGTCGTGATGATCGACTTCACGGTCGTGACACAGGTCACGACCTGTAAACCATACGGTCATGGTCGTGACGCCCCTGTCACGGCCCATGACCAATATGCGTATCGTGTCAGGGTCGCGATCGTGAAACTCTCACGATCGTGATTGCCGTACGGGTGAATTACGGCCCGTGATGCCCTATTACGGTCCATAACCACCACAGCCGAATGACAGTTTCACGCAGGATTGGCTATTTCCCGTCACGGTCGTGACATAGAGTCACGACCAGTGATCGCGAAGAGACCCTATGGTTCACGAGCCGTGATGTCCTCTCGCGGCCCGTGACACTTGTTGTCACGGCCGTGAACAGACTTCACGGCCTGTAAACCCTATCAACCTGCAATCTCACGGGGCGTGATGTCTTGTCACGGCCTGTGATACTTGTTGGCACGGCCGTGACATCGATATCACGGCTCGTGACGTGTTTACTCTAGTCATTTTCTCCCTATTTTCTCACCGTTATAAAATGTACAAATTGCAGACCACTGTTGTACCCTACTTATATTCTATCCTTTAATGCTACGTTAAGGAATATACTAGATATCACGTAACGGTAAGAAGACTAAATATTATAGTTGTTATGTGTACCGTTGGGAGCTACCGTTGATTGTTCTCATATCGTTAGGGGCCGGTGGCCTAGCTACAACTTCCCCACTTTGCTCCTGTTGCTTGGAGAGCTTCCCTTCCTGTGACAAAAAGGATGTTCGAGCATCCTCCCCACTTGATGAGCATTTTGCTATTGTCACGGCTGGTACCCCCGTTGACCTTTATTAATTATCATGACAACTCAGATTATAGATTTTTACCGGATCATATGAGCTATGTACCATTTGGCTTTATGCTTTATGAGCTCTGTTAATTAGGAGTTCATCTTTCATTCCTATTGATCGAATCAGAAGTCTTATAAAATTGTAAATATCGGATTGTACTATATTATTGATCTTATTGTTATACAGGAAGATAATCTTATCAGATCGGATGTGAAAAGAGTACTATTGATCTTCATGATTCAGCTTCTTATATATTCTCATTTATTCTCAACTTATTTCTAAAGCTATCTCATTGCTGATTATATATTGTTATATCGGATTGCTCAAGCTCTTATCATTGTCCTTATCTTTGGAAACCCTTTGGAGAATATTATGAATATAATTTCATATTGTTTATTATTGGATTTTATCTACTTGTGCCTTACACACTGGGGGTAATTGCTCATGGAATACTGTTTCCTGCATTGATCTTGCAGGTAACTAGTTCTGCAGTGGATGATGGTGCTGGTGACTATGGACTTACTGGTGATGATGTTCTGGTTGCACAGGTTGGAGTTTGAGTCTTATTCTTAGTTTTTTTCTTCTTGAGTTGTAATAAGCTCTCAGACTATAGCAGAACAGTTATTTTATGTTGGGTCCAGACCATGTCAGATTTGTTTTAAGTCTTCTGTATTTTATTGATAGAACTTTTCCTTTGAATTAGTAATGTCTTTCGCAAAATAGTTTTATTTTATTTGACTAGTCAATATTGTCATAGTATTGGTCAAAGATTGTATCGACGTGGCACTCTCGAGTACATATTTTACCATCTGGCAGGGTGTGAGTTTGAGGGCGTTACATGAGCAGTCTAAAATATTAACTGCACCATTAAAGAGCTTTGTTGTGTTCTCTCATTTCTGAACAAACTAAGCAAACATGAGAGAGCTTTGTCATCATCCAATCATTCTGAGCGCATGAACAGCCTTTTTGTGTTGGAAGAAATCAATATATCTCTCAACATGATACAAACAACAGCAGTTATTTTTTCGTTACCATTTTAGTATTAAATGAGACTTTTAAAAGAAAAAATTGTATATATAGATTGCCAATCAACTGAACGGTGTCCCTTGTTATGAATGCTTTCTTAAGTGGACAATCACCTTACAATAAAATGCTTCCATCCATTTCTGAGCCAAACAAGGACATGCTAAAAGTAACAAAAACGATGAATAGATTGCAAGCACTTGGAAAAGATCCACATAAACAAGTTACAAACTCTGTACGATTACATGCCATGAGTGCATTAGATAGCAATAACTGTAAGCTTGTCGTAAGCCCACTACATCAGCATCTGTTTCATGCATGTCCATTCGTCCAAAAATAGACCACATTGCTTGTATACGATAAATAAAGTTTCATTTTAGTCAAACTAGTTCGATTTCTTAGTAGAATCCTACTTCATATTGAAGTGAAGTGGATCATATTGATTGCTCAATTATTCAGCAGCTAGCTGTTGACATTCATGACAGATTCATATTAATACAGCTTATGATCTTCTTAATTTAGATCATATCTTTGTTTTCTCGTGGATGAATGTGGATGCTCGAATTCACAGTAAACAATAAATGCCTTGAGAATGAGATGCTGCCATGTCTACAGCAATAGAACTCACAAAGGTTATTCGACTGAATGCATTAACAGTGTACTCTGTGCATCAGTAATCTGAACTCCTTAGAATGCAGTCATAGTTCAGAATCAACCTGGATAACCATGACCCGAATGGCCCTACTTGGAGCATCTACTCATGGTAACCGTCCAAATCCATCTTATGACAAGATGCCCTACCACTCTGCAAATGGAATGGTTTCTTTCTTCCTGTTCAGGCACACTTTTTGAAGAAATGCATCTCCAAGGGCTGAGCAATTAGCTTCCAATAGCATGCTCCAGTGAAATCCTTTGCACCAAGAAAGATGATTATTCGACCTGCTCTCAGTTAGCATCCAACAGTACTGCATTCTATTTTATAGCATGAGCAAATGAAGTTGTGGGTTGGAGTGATGTGGCACATACTTAGACTTATAAATTAAAATATTTCAAATTTAATTTTATCGTGATATTTACGTACTCTTATATTTCTCTATTTATCATCAAACATTTTATATTTTGTTCAAAAGAATGTACATTTTATTTTACATTTGCATCGTTTAGGACGAAAGATATCTCGAGGAAATGACATTGCACTGACATATAACATATGTATATAAAGGGAAAGAAAATGTATAATGCACTTGTATAGAAAGTATTATCATTTTTTATATTATTTTTATTTTTTGAATGGTAAATATCGACTTACTGTATACTACACATACTATATTAAAAATTGTATTACACTCCTTAACCTCGTATATAAAAATAAGCAAAATGTTGAAGTTATCAAAATTTTAGTTCCATGAGCTAATAATTTTCTATGAAGCAATACAAATTTATATTCTTAACACATAAGTTTTATCAAAAGCATTGCACCAAACTTTTTAAATTCAAAGAGTTTCATGTTAGCTGAAAGAGTAAATTTATCGGATGATACTTTAATAATTTAAGAAAAAAGAAATGTGTAGCGCACTTTACTTATGTATTGTATGAATCCGAATTCGTGAGTCCGCGCAATACATTTTTTTTTTCTTTTTTAAAATTATATTTTAAAAATAGGCAACTCATAAAAGAAATTCTAATAGTTTAAAAAAAGGAAAACGAAAAAGAAACTGGCCTGCTTTTGCACGTGTGTTGTGCTAATCCAGAAATAATTGTAACAATCATGTAGTCAACCATTCCCTTGATGACACCACGGAATCCACAATATGTATCACATCACTATTGATCGTCATTCTGACTGCAGGACCATTCTTTATAATGCAGCCAGAGAGCTCGCCTCCATTTCCTCAAGGAAGCCACATGTTTGAGACCTCAGAACGCCCCAAAGTCTGCTCATGCAAATCCAATGCTCACTATCTGAGATGTTGAGTGCTCTTTGGTGGAATCTTCTGTCCAACACCTTCAGTTAAAGTTTGGAGCTTCGGGAGTTCCTCCAAACACTTCACAGAGAGATAGCCATGGGTTCATTCCCGGAAGAGAGTGCACCTGCACCGAAGCATGGCTTTGAAGGGTCTGTCAGGCCAAGCACAACGTCTCTGCTGGTGATGAACAGCCCACAGCCTCCTTCACTCTGGCAAGAGTTCTCGGGTTCAATACAAAAGACTATTTTCCCGGGAGGAAAGAAGTCTTTCTCAGTGAGCAAATGCATCATCTCAGCGGTCTACGGTTTGTTTCCAGTCCTTCGTTGGGGAAGGAACTACGATATCAAATCGTTTAAGTGCGACTTGATGGCCGGTTTAACTCTTGCGAGCCTCGGCATTCCGCAGGTCTTCTGATGAACTGTAACAGTGTACTTGTTTGGTTCCTAAAAATTACAGTTTTCTGATTTACTTGTGTTCTCGTCCAGAGCATTGGATATGCGAATTTAGCAAAAGTCGATCCACAGTATGGGCTCTGTAAGTTCAGTTGTGCATGAAGTAGTTTCTGAAGACAACCTGAAACAAGTTCAATATTTATAGGAACACATTTCATGAACAGTTTTTATTCTGTCTTTTTGTTAATGATTTTTTTATGTCTGATCTGGTAACGTTTTTGTGTTGTGTTAGATACGAGTTTTGTGCCTCCTTTGATCTATGCTGTCATGGGGACTTCACGAGATATAGCAATTGGTCCGGTTGCGGTTATTTCTCTTCTGCTCTCCTCGATGGTTCAGAAAATAGTGGACCCTTCTGTCGACCCTGTTGCATACAGAAACCTGGTCTTTACTGCAAGTTTTTTTACTGGCATCTTTCAGGCCTCATTTGGACTGTTCAAGTAATTAATGCTACTGTTTCCTGCATTAAGCTAGTGAACTGGAGCTCTCTAACATTATAACTAATCATTTAATTGTTACGTTCAGGTTGGGCTTTCTAGTGGACTTCCTTTCCCATGCTACAATTGTTGGATTCATGGGAGGAGCAGCAATTGTGATAGGACTGCAGCAGCTGAAAGGACTACTTGGAATCAGTCATTTCACGAACAACACTGATGTTGTTTCTGTAGTGAAGGCAATTTGGATTGCAGTCAATCGTCCAGTAAGTATAATCAAAACAGGATTATCTGTGAAATCAGTGTCCACCATGATGTCTATGACTACATGCATGACCAGTTCTGACATTGTATCAATGTTCAGCAACTTCTCAATGTTAGATCATTTATTAATATTGAAATATTTCTGTCAACAGTGGCACCCTTACAATTTTGTCATCGGGTGTTTCTTCTTTATCATCATCCTTGTCGCAAGATTCATAGTAAGTGATCCAAATTTCTGCAATTCTAGTACAGTTCTCATTTCATGGCTCAGCTAAGAATTATGACATCATTCAATCAGGGAAGGAAGAACAGGAAATTATTCTGGTTGCCTGCTGTGGCTCCTCTTTTCTCGGTTGTGCTGTCCACTCTTCTGGTGTCTGTAACGAGAGCTGATAAGCATGGCGTCAAAATTATTCAACATGTTGAGGAGGGACTCAATCCAAGTTCAGCCAAACAACTTCAGCTAACAGGGCCACACGTTGGAGAAATTGCAAAGATTGGACTCATCTGTGCAGTCGTAGCTCTCACGGTCTACTTTCTGAACTTCTTTTCATCATGATATGTGCAATATCTATCTCAAATTTTATATAGAATTTTTTTTCTTATAGTATATATTTTTGCGTATAATCTCCAGGAGGCAATTGCTGTGGGAAGATCATTTTCTTCAGTTAAAGGCTACCAACTAGATGGTAACAAGGAGATGGTTGCCATGGGCTGCATGAACATTGCTGGATCTTTGTCTTCTTGTTATGTTGCAACTGGTAAATATAACACCCCAAGAATCATTGGTAGAAATGTTTTAGTAATCAATGAAACAGAAACAAGTCAAAAGTTGTCTGATAGCCAAGAATGCTGTGAACTAGAAATAGTTCATGTCCACTTTTTTGTATACTAGTTAAAGCATTAATATAAGAAATGTGTACTCTCCATATCTCTCTTTTGATAGATAAAAAATCATATTAATTTTTCCAACAGTACTTTTAGTTATATCTTCTTACAAGAATGTTATAGACTTTTGATCAAGATCAATAACTTTTTATCTAATAACATTTCAAGCCTAAAAAGCTATTTGTTTTCCTTTTCTTTCGAGGGAAACTAACATTACAAACTTGTGCAGGATCTTTTTCAAGAACTGCAGTAAACGTAAGTGCTGGCTGTAAAACAACAGTATCCAACATTGTCATGGCCGTTACAGTTTTCGTGGCCTTGCAATTGCTTATGAAGCTCTTGTACTACACCCCAGTCACAATACTTGCATCCATCATCCTCTCTGCCCTCCCTGGACTCATTGATCTCAAAGAAGCTTACAACATCTGGAAAGTTGACAAGATGGACTTCCTGGTCTGCCTGGGAGCATTCCTTGGTGTGTTGTTTGGATCCGTAGAGATTGGTCTTTTGACAGCGGTAAGCAGGCCGAAGCAATGTAACGGGCCATAGCCTTGTCATTACAATGCACATTGTATCAAAATAATCTGAATTTGTATTTTCAGATAACAATCTCCTTTGCCAAGATAATCATAAGAGCAATACAGCCAAACATAGGAAAGCTTGGAAGAATTCAAGGGACAGAGATCTTTATCAGCACAAAACAGTATCCAATAGCACAGGAAATACCATCAGCACAAATAATTTGCATCAATTCACCATTTCTGTGCTTCACAAATGCAAATTTCATAAGAGAAAGGTACAGAAACATACCTCAAAGTTTTTTGTCATTGTTGGATCAATGTAAACAAGTGTTTCAATCTTCACCTGAAACCAACAATTAAATGCAATTCCTTTGTTTTCAGAATCTTGAGAACCATAACTGAAGAATGGAATGTGAGTACCAATAAGAGCAAAGAGGAAGTCAGATCGGTGGTCCTCGACATGTCAAGTATATCATCTTAAATCAACTCCAGCACTGCATTCTTTCTGATATGGTCAATTAAATCTGAGTAATTGGTCCGATTGCAGATGTGATGAACATTGATACGTCAGGCATATCAGCTCTAGAAGAACTATACAGGAAACTCTCTTCTCTCGGTGTGCAGGTAATTACTCAAAAGTTTATTTAAAAAGTAAACAACTTTTGATCAAAACTTTTTTTCCAATTTTTTTTCTGGCTGCAGTTAGCAATTGCTAATCCTGGATGGCACGTAATACACAAGATGAAGCTGGCCAAGTTTTCAGACAAGATAGGTGTGAAATGGATATTCCTCACAGTTGGTGAAGCTGTAGATGCATGTTGCAACTCAAGGAAGGAAGATATCTCTAACGTTTGATGTATTTCTATCTTTTATCTAATAGTTGATGTCTCTGTAACAATAACTGTTCTTCTGAGGTGCATGATTGAAAGATAAGTATCGTTCTCTGGTAATATTTGTCATCTCCACTACTCTTTCAAAATGCACAAATAATAAAAAGAACTAGAAAGTTCATAAATAATCTTTCACATTCTATCAGTAAAATCAAACTTATTCCTGCCTCACATAAAGATAAAACACGCGAGTATTTGCACAATTCTAGGAGTGTAGTGTTAAAAGAAAATTACTAATAGTTCCTCTACTGGAATCATGAAAAGGTCCAAACTTTATCCCCTTTTCTCAATCTTTCTTCGTTCTTGTTTCATGGAAAGTTGCATTTTTTGTGCAATGATTCAAAGGGTTCTTGTTGAAAAATAGGATCTTTAGACTGTTTTGATTAAATTTTTGGAGAACAAAAATATTTGAATCTCCGGTTATTCTTTTACCCTTCTTTGTGGAGAAACCCTTTTAAAGGAAAGAAATTGCATCATGATAAGCAGAGGGGTTTGCATTGGACAAGAATACTTTTTGTTCACTATGGTGCTTTCCATAAAAGCTTTATGCTTGTGATGTGAATTAGGATTGCTTAATTACTATAACATGTCTTTCTTGCTGTAAACAAGCAAGCAATTCCATTATGAGTTACAGGGTAAAATTGGGAGAAAGCCATATACTTCGAGTTCTTATGTTTGTGCTAGCCTTGGACAGAGAAAATGCTAATGGCCAATAAATTAGGTACTGACCAAATAGTCCCAGCATCCACTGCAGTTGCAGAAGTATAAACTTAACACATTTTAATGGCATGTGAAGAAGGGAAAATCAAGACAAAACTTGATAATGATATATACTGAAATTTCTGTTCAACTTGATTTTCACCATTACCATAGTTGTTCTTAGTCTGTTGACCATTTTTTTTTCTTTGCACCTTTTATGTTTTATTTTATTATCATGTATACAGCTATTTGAATGCCCACATACATACAAAGAATAAAATCTTATCAGTTTAAGCATAATTTGGTGTGGTTGTTGCATATGGATTCATGCACTATGTTATCGTCAAGTATATTGTTTTATTATTACTAATCAGTTTGAGGTAACACCCTTGTAGGTTTGGATATATGTAACCATCTCCTTGCCCATTACTTAGCCTTTCTCCTTTTTCACTTTTTGTTCTAGTTGATAAGTATGTCAGATATCTTACTGTGTGCATAGAATGTCGACATGATAGTTGGAAGAGTTTCAAACGGTTACAAAGCAATTGCAACTCCATTGCACAAGACCATAAATATTACATAGCAATCCAAAACTCATCAGCAAAACTGGAAAAGAAAACATATCAGAAGGGAAGAAAACTAAGCGGAATAAAGTCCTCATAACTACTTCTAATTGTGCTGCAACTGCAATTCTTCTCAAGCCCACACTTCAAGCATGTCATGATGACTAAAACACATGCCTTATGATACACAAACATGGCAGACAAGAGAAATAACCAGTGTGAGGTTTTGAAATCAACCTTTATCTACATAATGGAGCAGGAATTTGGGTTCTCATCGTTGAACATGTTTGCAATCTGATCCTCTTGTCTGCTACTTTGGCTGGACACTGCAACAGTCTCCACATTCCTAACATAACCTGGGGGCGCCTTCTTGTCGTAGGCCCCTGCAGTGTAGGGGTGTGCCACCAAGTTGTATGGAACGTAAGGCCATATCTCGGCCTTCTTCCCAGTTGATTTGGCCTTCTTCAAGACCTTGCTTGCCTCAATAAAGCCTGTGACTGTCACCTTCTGCTGCTTTCTGTTTATATCCACTGATTGGACTCCTGCAGAGGCCATTAGCAACGAGGAAAGGTGATGTTTCAGCCCATGATTACTAGTCATTAGCATATGTAACCCAATATCAGGAGAACAGTAGGAGACCAACCTTTCATTGAAGAAAGGGCGTTCTTGACTTTGAGCTCACACCCATCACAGTCCATCCTAACCTTGAGTTCCACCGTCTGCAGCTGTTTCTTCTTCTTCTTGTGCTTGTGACCAGCTCCAAACAGGCGAGCGAGGTACTCCAAGGTGCCCTTCATGGTGTTTCGGAGATGTCCTTCGAAGTGGAAGTATGGAATGTGTTGAATTGTTGTGGAGAAACAGGAAAGATTACAGGAGGGTGAAGGAAAAGGGACCTCACTCAGCTGTTTGAACGAAACAACCCTGCAAGCATGAGATAACAAGCAACGCTGCGTGATTTACGACACAGGGAATTAGTTAAGAAACACTGGTCCCTCTGGACAGAATAGATAATGCTGATTAGTATGTCTGATAAGAGTCTTTAACAAAAACCAGACCATAAAACACTCATTATCATGGAAAATGGCTATATTAAACTTGGATTGAAGTTGTAAGTTGTAACTACTGAACTGGGAGGGTTTACTTGAAACTCCAAAGAAACTTCCTCTGCCACCTGCTTTTTGTTGGCACTTCTTCTGCACTCCCTTTTTTTTCTGCCTTGTCCAACCCCTCCATATAAAGGCCATTTAGATTGTAACCACTGTCCAAGCTTAAAAATATCTCACCATCACTTTGAGCTTTGGTCATTAAAAGTATCAAAAATTTGAAAATGTGAATAATGTAGGGCGGCTGTGTAACACGTGTAGCGCACGCGCATTATGTAGTTTTGCACCTAGGCATGACTTGCCGTAAGGTATGCGCATATTTACGCACTACAAAACTACACCTGAGTTACACACACAAGCGCGTTGCAAGAGCGTGTTCGGAAATCTCCAAAATGAATTCAGTAGAACAGATTGAACTTTCATGTATCAGAATTGATATAGAATAGAAGTATTTTACAACACTGAAAGCCAAAGGATTGAGGAAGATAATAATTAAAACAAAAACATTGAGCTTTCGCAGTCCCTAAATTCAGTGTGACTTGTCAGGACTCGGGCTCAAGTTACAACACTAAATCAGCATGGGGTTCCTCTGCTTCACATTGGCGGGGCCAGAACACAATGTCAAAGCATGGGGCTCCAAATAAAACAGCATTTGGTCATTGCAGTCTAAAGAAGGTGGTGGACAAAAAGTTGGAACCTTCTCTAGAGCCTACAGTGAGGGAGACGTTTCCTCTACAGCCAGTCATGGTTTTGCATATGGTGGTATGCTGGTAGCCTTATGCATGAAAAAAAAACATATATTTCTGTTCCATTTGGATTATGGACAGGTTTTGGCTCTCAATTGTTATAGATGAGTGCATTGTCCATTTGATGAATGATGGAGATGTGGAGAGAAAAAAAATTGAAAAGAAAAAAGATGTGAAAAGATGGTGCATGTGGCTTGTTGCTTTCATGGTGCTGTGAATGACTCTGTGGCCTTCCATCACTTCATTACACTTATCAAGATGGATAACATCAAAAGCTTTGACAAATAGGAGTAGATATCGTTTGCTTCTGAGGCTGGTCTGATTTCTGATATTCCAATGACCTCATCAATAGTTTTGTAAAGCAATGCAGAATGTTGATCCAATCATTCTATCATCTGTTCTTCTATCTTCGATGAAAACTTTACATTTAGAGAGTTAACAGACCAATCAATCAATCATTTACCTGTCTGCACATGCATGTTCTCTGCCTCACCTCCTCGAGATATCAATGTATCTGAACAGCATGGACAACACAGAACCAGAAATCTGCAGCAGTAATATCTTATAGATGAATCATCTGATATTGATTAGTTAACAGATGGTTCGTTGAAGCCATAACAATATTGTAAGAAGGCAAAAGTTATCTGAGCTGCTGACAGACCACAATTGCATGCAGCCAAGCTAAATGATTGCTGGCCAAACAAGTATATATACCAATAGAGTATCTAATGAGCCATATAAGTATAACAAGACAGTTGATGTGGGGTCTCCTCAAGTACAGCAAGAAAAGCTCTCCACATCTAACGAACGAAAGCTATGCACTGAGGCTATAAATCTCTTCTCCCCTGTAAAGGCCTGCAAAAAGGTATGAGCAAATGGAGAAAAGAGAGTGCAGAAAAAGGAGAGCAAGTTGTCATATACAAAGGAAAAAGATGTGCCTCGTCCATTCCCGTGAGTGGTGGTAGGTTTGTGATGCACCAAGCTATGATGTGCCCATGACCAGATATTGGCATAGGAAAAGGATGGGAAAACTAACCACATGAACACCCCCAAGGGGCGCCATGATGTTAGTACAGTTGCACAGACAAATCATGATCATATATGGATGATGGATTAAAGCGATTTATCAATATTATACTAAATATATTCATATTTTTCTTTTCAATTGCCAAAGGAAACCAAAGATAAATTGGTGAATAAAATGATATATAGGGTCGGTTTGCTTTCTTTTGATGAAAACGAAGTGTTAAGAAAAATAAATGAAAAAGAAATTCATCTTCATATGTTTCATACATAAGTTTAAATATAAAAAAAAACTTTGGATTCACGGTTATACATAACTACGAGTTTTTCTTATTTCACCTTACACCAAATGCTCTTCTAAAATTCTAGTATTTTGATATTGGGGAATAAGAAAGAGTATTTTGATATTGGGGAATAAGAAAGTGCAGTGAATCTTGCATTGCGTATGTGCAATTGGTTAAAATTACGGGTAATCAAGTCAAGTCAGCTAAAAAATCAACGAGTATATTCAGTTATTAATAGTGATTGCACCCATTCGGTGCTTCAGCACTGCCCTCCATAGTAAAATCAGGTCCGTCGAATCGAATCGATTCAATCATTGTCCGAAGTTCAAATTGGATCATGAGTTAGACCAAATTAAGAATGACGTTTTATATAATCAAACTTGGGTTCGATCGATTTAAGCGAATGAATGAATAATATTTATCTCTTCCTTTCGTCCTCTTTCTCGTATAACCGCATTATAATATTTTTAGTACACTTTCCATATAACTCAGCAGTAAATAATTTATTTAATAACTTATCTACCATGAAATAAATGAGAATAGCTTCAAAAGAAAAATAACGAAAAAGGAAAGTGTAGGATCCATTTGTTTTAGTGAAAATGAATTACGAGGAAAATAAATATTGAAAAATATATTAGCTTCATGACTTTTAAATATTAAGAAAAGAATATTGAAAATATAAGAAAAGAGAGGAAAATAATTTTTTCATTAAAATTTAAATGTTTTTAATCAATAAAATATATATATTCGGTCAATCAATTTATTTTATATTTATTTTCAAAAGAATATTTTCATTAAAATAAATGAGGCCGTAGTTTGAATTGGGTTCGACTTTGGATAAGATCAAGGCCCAATAAAAGCCCACTTCGCTGCAACCAAATCCGTTGTTCTCACTGGCCCATAAACAAATAAAGGACGGGCATAGCGCGGGTCTCACGACCGCGCGTAAAGAAGAAAAAAAAATAAACCCAACAAAACCCACATCGCCGCCGCTGATACAGGCGGCGCCACCGTAGATCTCCGATGGGTCACAACCGGTCCCGGCGCGGCGGCGGCCGCTCTGGCCGTCGAGGGCAGTCCAGTGCTACCCGTGAAGTCTCATGGTCATTGCCTAATCCCTTTCTTTTCGTAATTTTGTCCATGTTTTAGAATTTATTCAGTACTTCTTTTCATAACCAAATCTGCTGAAAGATTCCTTTATTTTGATTTATCTTAGAAATATTCTGTTGGATTGTAAAATTGATGCTTGTGCTGTTGCCTGTTGAATTATTGTATGTCGTTTGTGTGGAATAATTTCTGAAATTCAGTGGAAGTAGCAGGAAAGGAAATTGAGTTGATTTATGATCAATTTGTGCCGTATTTGGCTGTGCAGGGATGATGATCAGGGTAGCTCCCTCCCAAGAAATGAAGGTATGCAACTGCTTTCTCTTTATAACCTTTTTCTTCATTAGATATATGATTTTAAATGCAATTTTGTGTATCACAACTTTTATTTCTGTTGTGCTTGGATGCGGATTTTATTCAATGAATTATTGATTGATATGAATAGAACACAGGATAGATCCGGCATGAAAACTGAAAGTAAATGAGAGCTTTTGGGCATCTAACTCATTGTGTAATCTGAAGCTCGCGTATCAGTTTACTGTATTGAAACTTTTTAGGTTATTGAGCCAATCAAAGGATGTGTTGCGGTTCAATTGAACTGATTTTCCATGTGTTAGCATATGTTCTATATTTGAGTTGTATATTCACGTCTCTTTTATCTTAAAATGTGGCATTGTAGCTGTGTTCAGTTAAACTATAATCTGGAACCTGATACAATATCTGACTAGTCAAGTTAACATTATAAAATATCCATTTCAGAAGAAGATAATGAGGAAGTTCAAACTCCAAGAATTCAGCTGGCAATGTGGGTATGTCCGATGTTAGATTACTAGTTTGATTTATAGTTGGTAAAGTCCATATCATTTAACTTTTCTTTTGAATGTTCTGTCCAGGATTTTGGCCAATGCGATGTCAAACGATGCACTGGTCGGAAACTTTCAAGATTTGGATTTTTGAAGGTAGACTCAAAGACTATACCTTTTGACAAATTGCAAATCTGATGCTGATCTTTTTCTTCAATATTTTACCTTATACTCTTGTGTTTATTTAGTTGATAGAGTTTATTATCCGTTTATGTTTGATTATTAAACATTTTTAGGCACAAATAAATTATTAAGGGCCAGCACTAATTTCCCTTCTTTCAAACTTGTGGACAAAATAAAGTTGGAATGTCTTTTCTGGTGTGTATTTTATCCCAGGCATCCTTTTAACCTTTATGACAGAATCTATGAGCAAAAGTGAAAAGAAAAGATGGTTATATCTTGTGGGATTAGTGAGGACGGAGGAATGGAATACTCATGTATGTTTACATGCATGGACTTGTACATCTGTGCAGAGAGAATCTTGATCCTAGTTATGAATTAAGTATTACACTAATATGCTACTGCCTCTTGTGATGTACTTCACTTTACAGTTACTGACGAGTATCTGATCAAATCCTACAGGAATTACGTGTGACAAATGGCTTCAGTGGTGTTGTCCTCAGGTATATTCTGTGAATCAAAACATCTTTCGTTTTAGGTTTCCCCCTTTTGTCCTTTATAATTCAATATGTACATCATTGATCATTATTTTCATGCTACTCATGTAGAAATCTACCACCTGTAGATTTACCTAGAAGTTTATTTATAACAAGTTAAAAGAGATAATGAATATTTGTTTCTCTCAAAAGAATGTTGAATATTTGGACATACATGATGGATTCCTTTTCTTTGCATTGTTTTGCCAGTCCAGTTGGAACACAATGTGTTTCTAAGGAGGATCGTTCTCTAATAACAAGGAAAGGACTGGCTGTTGTGGATTGTTCATGGGCACGTCTTAACGATGTTCCATTCATCAAACTTCGCTGTGGTGCTCCTCGCCTCTGTACGATCTTCAAAAACTCTCAGTGATCTTTCATGCTTTTATGTTCTCTGTATGTAGAATGTTTACCATTGGAAACTAATTAACCTCAGCAATTCTTTGCCAAATTGGAGTATAATTTTGCCTAAGAGGAGAGATCAAATTTCAGTCCGTTGATTTTTTCACACTTTCAGACATGTCACTGGATGTCTTTTGTTGAAGACACAATTCTACTTGCTTTTTTTTTCGTTAGAACTTGTTTAATTCACTTTCCAAGGTTTCTCGTGGTCTTATTGAAATCCTCGTATTCTACCTTCTTGGAAATGGATAGACACACTTTTCATGTACATATCTCAAACCTTCAGAGTGATATATTTGTTAATTAAGGAAGTGCACAATTGTGCAATAATGTTGCGAACTTTATTTTGACCCAAAGAATCTGAGTACAAGATATTTTGCAGTTCTCGATTGCTAACTTCTTCCTGACTTCATGAATGCTTCCTTCATAATGAGAGAACCTGTATAAGAAGCAGAGAAAGCAATTAGCAAGAGGATGCCAATCCTTAAGAATGTTGAAATATAGAATATTATCCTTGAGAGATATTTACAGCCAGTTGCACTATAAAGGGTTTTCTGAATGTTGACTTGATCTTGATCAGTTAGTCCATCTTTATGGGATGAGGTTTGCAGGTTAATGCCCTTATTCTAGCCCTTTGTTTAATAAATTATTTGCTAGCTGTTGAAGCTTCACCTTGCAACTCTTTTCTTATTACCATTTTTGCTTATGATTGTTGGTAGAATTCATGAAAGTTTTTAGACTTTTTTATGAGTTTGTTTTTTCACTCTCTCCAACAATATGAGATATATATCATATTATTTAAACCCATAAAAGTAACATCTCTGTTGCAGTGCCCTGGTTGGTGGCAGCCAATCCAGTGAATTATGGTCGTCCTTGTGAGTTATCCTGCGTTGAAGCTTTATCAGCTGCCTTGATAATCTGGTAAATATTTTGTACCTTTGACATTTTTGTTTGGAAATTTATGATAGTTGTATGTATTCCATTGAAGATTCGAACACAGTATGTGAAATGCTGATCAGCGACCAACGTTGAAAATTTTATTTTCAATGAATACCAGTATTGGATACTTATATGACTATATGGAAATCATACTGTCAACGAAATTCATTCTACTTTTTTCTTACTGAAAAAGAATTCATTATACTTTTTTGCAGTGGTGAAGAAGATACCGCAAATCTGCTATTAAGCAAATTTAAGTGGGGTCATTCTTTCTTGTCCCTTAACAGGTTTGTTCAAACAGCGCTGATAGATTATGTTATTTTACTTGGAAGTGATCAAAAGAAGATATTCAACTGTTTTGCTGGATTTTTTTTGTACTGTTCTCTAGTCTTAGTTTAGGTTATTTACCTTTCTCCAATGTTTGGCTAAAGTTCTTTAACTTATAGTATTGGCCTAACTTGGCAACCGGTTGACTAAATCATGATGCACCTGTGGATGAAATGCAGTGATTGTTGTTTGTGTGTTAAGAGGGGTGTAATAAAGAAAGCAACATGGGGATGGTACAACTGGAATTATTTGGTATATTTTGTGATGTATGCTATAATAATAGGAAATATATGTAAGACATGGTTCCTTTTTTTTTTGAAGAGAAGACATGGTTCTTTTGCTCCCTTCAAGTATCTTTATTAACATGAATATGCTTTATAATGTCGACCTTCAATCATATTACTTATTTTGGATTAATTATAATATTTTTTACAAAATATGGTGTATGACCTGCAGGGAACTACTGAAAGCATATTCGCGATGTGAGAATGGAACTGAGATTATTTCTGCACAAAACTCTTGGCTATCAAGCAATTCAAGAACGTCAAAGCCATCTGCGTGCATAAGTGGTATCCTACTATTTGCTCTTGAGATGATATCTTTTACAGAATATTTCCATTCAATTCTTACAATGTAAAATATGAGATTAATTGATAATTACTATGCAATTTAGATGCTATCGACATATGATATTTCTCAACTGGTTTTGGTCTATGTTATATATTGTAATGAGATGACTCGTTGACTGTTAGAGAAAAATTCTCAGTTAAGGTGTTTTTGTATCTCTAGTGAATTATCATGTTTTTTTTTGTTCTATTGAGAGGTATTATCATGTTTTTCTGTTAAGGTGTTTTTGTATCTCTAGTGAATTATCATGTTTTTTTTTTGTTCTATTGAGAGGTATTATCATGTTTTTTTTTGTTTGTATATTATGATAAGAATTGCTTATAAAATAAATCACTTATAAGCAAGTTCTACTCTTTTTTTGCTAAGGTGGAGGACCAGATAAACCAGTTGGCAATGAGCTATCAGATAGTGATTCTGATGGACTGCCACCCCTGGAAGAGAATTTGAACCATTTAACTTTGCAAGAAAGCGAAGAGGATAGTGATTCTGAAGATGGACTGCCACCCCTGGAAGAGAATTTGAACCATTTAACTTTGCAAGAAAGCGAAGAGGAAAGTGAATGAAGTTGTCATCCAAATAAAGCGAGCAGTGCCGGTCGTGCATATTATGGTTAAGCTATATACATCTGCATTTTGAATGCCTCAGATAAGACTTGGTGCTTCTTTTCTGTGATGCACCTTCTCCTGTGTTGCAAGAATAGGTACAATTTTTTGAGAGGGAGAATAGTTACAATTGAACTGTGAAACTTATATTATCGAGAAGTGCTGCTTGCATTTTGGAGATTCTTGGATGTTGCCATCTGATACACTAATGTTAAAACAGTTTAAATTGTCAATTTGTGAATGCTTCACCATGTGTCAATACGACATTATTTTTCATTAGTCATATTCCATGGATTAAGGTTCAATCCATAATTTAACATTTTGACTTGCAGAGACTAGAGGACGCTTAATTTTCAGGCCACAGATTTATGCGCATTGTTCTAATGTACTTAGGTAAATTTGTANGAGAGAGAGAGAGAGAGAGAGAGAGAGATCAAAACCAGAAAACTCAGATAGTGATTGTTCCAAACAACGGAATCAAAGGAACATCTTTCCAGTATTTCTCTCAGAAATCTTACATTTCCAGCTCAGAGGCTCTTAGAAAACAAATTTGCAGCCTCCAAAGGAAAAACAACTAAGTAAACATCAAAGTCTAATCCATATGGTAAGCTGAGTGTAAGAACAAAATCCACGAGGTCCCAACCTCTCATTGCCATAAAATTCTGTGCTTCCTGTATTTGGTTAGCCAAGCAACACTCTTATTATTCCAAACAAAGAATAACATAATCCCGCAAGATTTTTTTTTTTTCGAGAGATATATAATCCTGCAAGAGTTACATTACTTTGTTACACGAGAAAGCCTTGAATAAACATATTTTCATAATGTAAATGGAAATAAGCATCAATCATCTTGTTTAATAAAATCCTCAGAAAATGGCATTTCTAACACGTGCATTGCTGCAGGCACAATAAGTTGGATGCAGCACGGTGAGTATAAACTGGCATCAAACTCATCCCCAGACCCTAAAAGGATCATTTTAGAACTAATCAGGCAGGTGCATCCACAGTTTCAAGTTTATATAACCTTTGGGTTAACAGAAAAAGGTTTCATAGGAATCTCATGCCAACACTTGAGTAGACATGCCAAAAATAATTCTAAATGATGAGGACAATGTAAACCCTAAATAAGCTTAGGCCCGAGATTTCCCTCAACTCTAAATTGCAAAATCAAGTGACAAGAGTCTTCGATCCTGGCAAAACCCAAGAGATACATAAGAAAAATCTAGTTTCAAAAAGAGCCAACATATGAATGAGATACTACAAATAAATCACTGCATGAAAGCATGTACATTGTACAACCATGTGGTTTTGTGAGGCAAAGTTTAAATACTCAAATAAATAAATCCTATGTCTTCGCCATTGTGATTTACTGAAAAATGTGATTTTCAGTAAAAATTCCTGCCTTCGCTGTTGTGATTTTTCAGAAAAAAAGTCTTGATATGTAGTTTAAACTATTTCATAGTTAACATTCAACTTGATGCATGTACCATGTTCATGAGATTCTACTTGATGCATGTACCATCATACAATATTTTCTCTTTTTGAGGGGACCATCATATGATAGTTGGCTAACAGAAACATCCTTAGATATTTGGTAGCATCTCATTCTTAGATACCAAACTTGAGACTAAGGATAGGCTATGTCCTTGTACAAGATGAAAACCATAGAATTACTGTCTTCACTGTCATGATTTTCAGAAAAAAAGTCATGTTACGGAGTTTAAACTATTTCATAGTTAACATTACCTTATCAAAGAAACTGAGTGGTTGGCACAGTTGGTTAGCGGGACTGTGCCCTGGGAGGACGGGGCTAGTAGCCCCGGGTTCGATTCCCAGAGAGACCACTTTGGCCAGGATTTACCTTCGCCGCACCCGTCCGAACACTGGATTAGTCAGGTGCTAGTAGCCCTGGAAACCGGTGGGGTTCTACCCTTAGACCCAAAAAAAAAGAAACTATCATCATATGATATTTTTTTCTCTTTTTTGAGAGGGACCATCATATGATAATTGGCCAACAGAAACATCTGTAGATATTTGGTAGGTTCTCATTCTTAGAAACCAAATGTGAGACTAAAGGTAGGTGATGTCCTTGTAGAAGATGAAAACCAGGATTTGATCACAATCTAATACCAGATAAAACCTCAGTCAAACATTAAAAAAGCCCCAAGACCAATTGCTCCTCAGCTAATTGTAGCAAACGAGGACACATACGAGCATAAATAATAAACCTGTGCCCCTGCTTTGCAAATAAATTGTTCCTAGGTCCCTGGAAAGCTTTCCATGGTTACTACTTCAAGCTATCCCAGTGTCGCACTGGCTGCAAATTTGAATCTAAGGATAGCATATAAGCTAAATTTTCTAACCAATCGATCACCTCCCCCACAAGTGGGCAACATCTTGCATCCAGAATTTAGTCCTAATTCTTATATTTATCCTAATTCCTTCAAGTAAGCATTCTAGAGTACCGTGATAATATATTCATGATATTACCAATTCTTCACATGTCCAAGTGAGTCTACTGTGTCCGAAACCAATCACATCTCAATGTGAATACAGATTCCTAGTAGCCTTTGAACAAGTTCTCAACCATCAAACGACAACTAGTTAAAGTTATGCATCCATTGCAAAAAATTAGTAGTGCAGAATTCTACTAGTCCATCACCTAGGTTTTGAAAGTACGTCATGAATGATGATAACGAGGGACTTGAATCCATTTTATGACTATAGTTCATAGGGTCAATTAAAGCTTACAAAGGCAAATTGATGCATAGTTGGTCATATTCATCGATAATATTTAACTTCAGAAGAGAGCATTCCAAACAATTGGTAATAAGCATAATATTCACTTTGTCCTTCTAATAAGCCTAACACTGAAATGTATAAAGGTATATATTGCATTGGGACAATTGAACTTTATAAAGGTATATTGATCTATTGTTGGTCATTTCATCAGTCTATTTGACTTCAGAAGAAAGCATTCCAAACAATTAATAGTAAGCATAATAATCACTTTATACTTCTCATACATCTAACGCTAATATAAGCATGAAATGGAATTATTTTCTCTTTGTGATTGATTAGGATGGAACTCGAGCAAAAGTACACAAAGATGAGATTTTTTTTTGGAAAAAGAAACAAAGATGAGACTTTTACTTGCGCATCTACTCCAATGCGACAGTGGCGCCGGCTTCCTTGAGCTTCGCGACGATCACATCGGCTTCCTCTTTCGTGACACCCTTCTTGAGCACCACGGGTGCTTTCTCAACCAGCTCCTTGGCCTCCTTCAGCCCTAGATCGGTGAACGTCCGGACCTCCTTGATGATCTTAATTTTGGCCGCGGCGTCGAACTTCTCGAGCTTGACGTCGAAAGCCGTCTTCTCCTTCACCTCCTCCGTCGCCTCCGCCTCCCCTGAGGCGCCCCCAGGACCGGCTCCGCTCACCGGGAGGCCTCCCCCGGCGGGAGGCACGAACTGGTTGAGCCCGAGCTTGAGGCGGAAGAGAACGGAGTAGTCCTCGCGCTCGACCCGGGAGAGGGAGAGGATCTCGTCGGCGATGCGCTCCAGCTTCTGGGTCCGAGCCTCGGCGGCGGCAGGGGCCGCGGATGAGAGAGGCCGCAACGCGGCGGATGGATGGAGCCGTCGGAGGTGGTGGAGGAGGGAGCGGGCGGGTAGCTTGGAGGTTAAAGGAGGCATTTTGGAGATCAAAGTTATGGGCAGCTCGTCGGATCCGTTCGTCGTCTTCTCCTCCTACTACGCCGTTTTCGCCGCCGGAGGGAGAAACGAAGGGAGTTGATGTGTTTGAGGGGTTTTGGGATTCGTAGCGGCGAAGGGGAACCGATCATAGACGAGGGAAACGGCAAACTCGCGTGTGAGCTGCACGTGAGTTGCCATTTGCATGTTTCAAGATAATTAATGGAGTCGGAATGAAAATTAAAACAAAAATATAAATTGATCAAAACATAATTTAAAATTGGAGACTCTTTCTAAGTTTATATATTCTATAAACTAAGACAAAATTACGCAGGAACCTAAAATGTGAAATATGATATAAGGATGAATATTCACTTTTATATAAAATCGTATAAGTCATTAGTGCAAAAAAAATAGAGTTAATTTTAAAAATGCTACAATGCATTTTTTAATTAATTTTAAATATTTATATGAGTACACATCCATTTTTGTCTTATTATAATGTCAATAAAGAGTATAGTGGATATGATAAATTTTGACAAATAAAAATATCAACAGTTTAGGTTATTTAAAAAATGATTTCCTTTTAGAATAAAATAGGAATATAATGCCTAAAGATATGTTCGCATTAAGATTACAAGTATAAAAAATAGTATTTATAGTGACTTAAGATCATGGTTATTAAGGGTGGATCGGACTGGACGGTCGGATCGGTCCGGCCGAGCCACAACATGGGTCCCTCAAAGCCGGATTACAAGTTGGCTTTTGGACCGGTCCAAACTGATCAAAATCGATCATAAACCACGTTAAACAACAATTTGAATAAGTCAATCGGGTTACTTAAAAAATGTAGAAAAAATTAAAACTTAATTGATGAACAATAAACTCTAGGCATGTTTATAGTGGATTTTGGGTGCTGGACTGTCTGATTGGAGCTTTGGAGGTCGTAGGTAGAACTCTTTTCCGCACTTCGTGGGCAATCGATCTGTATGTTGTATAATTGTATGATGTATATTGTCGTTCTTCACTTCTTCTTCTCTGACAAGTCGATGATGGGGGGCTGCATGGCGGGACGGTGGGCTACGCGGGCGCGATGGTGGCCGCTCGCACACGCATAGGTTCCCTGCGTCTGTGCAACGCCTATGCGCGCGCGACGTTGGTCACTTGCACTTCTGCGCGCTTGCGCCCTCGCTGAGCGCACTCACCGGCGTCCTATGTCTACATCGTGCGAACAAGCGCCCTATGCCAGCACACATAGGCGCCTTGCAGCACGCCCTGCGCGTGTGTTGCATGTCGTTATTCCGTTGTTCGGTAGCAGATCCGGAGTGCCGTCGAGCAAGGACTTTCGTATATTGTAGTTATGCACTTAATAATTTTTTGAATCAACAATATTAATGTATTATCAATGTTTTGTTGCTTTGTTCAAAACTTATCTTATGCATTCTGATCTTTTAGAATTTAAAAAAATATCCTATAAAAAATTATTATTTTTTAGTCATATTGATTATACTAAATTGATTGTATATATTATATTAATTTATTACTATCCGATTCAATTGAATGGTTGATCGGCTCGATCGGTCCGACCTGGATGGAAAACCTATTACGGTCGTTATCCGGTGATCCTCACAACCTTGCTTAAGATTTTGAAAGAAATTTATAATCTGCCAAAGTTAATATGGCATTATTTCATCTAATTCAATCATTTCAATCCTGGGATTAACTAAATAACTATATTAAGTTGTCATATGAACTTATTCTCGTAATTGTAAAGTCGCCACTTTTCTCTTTGATACATTTCTTTTTCGGTCGGATCTGATACATTAATTTTGATAGCTATGATTTCTCTATCTTAACATTTTTTAAATAATCAGCAGTGATATCATGTCTGATATACCTCGTTAATTACCATGTTTAAGTCCAAGAGTTAAAAAAAAGTAACAATAGTTTTAGGTTTGATTTTTGGTGTCACTATTTTTGACAAAGTTTATTTCTTTATTCTATCAATATATATATATATATATATATATATATATATTATATTTGTGCAATGTTCTAAATTCTATTCTAAAAAAGTTTTAATATTTTTTATTAAAAAATGTATATTGTAATTATTAAAATTAGATAATATAATATAAACGATATTAAATTGAATGGTGTCGTGTTGTGGGCCAAATCATGTGTATAGATATTTTAGCCCAAAAGTCAAGAAGCCCACTAATCTCAGATGATGGGCTTAAATTAAGCCATCGTGAACTGAACCGCTCATTATTCTACTCGAAGCCATCTCGTTTGAGCGCCAATCGAGAACCTTCTACGCCCGAAAAAACAAGAACGAACCGCTCGTTATCGACTGCTACCCAACACCCGAATCGATTCCTTCCCACCTTTCGCCTTCCTCTCTTTCTCCCTCTCTCTCTCTTTCTCTCTCGCTCGCGCGCTCCATTATACATTTCTTCGCGTTTTTTCCTCCTTTTACAGCTCCCCAATCTTTTTTTCTTGAATTTTCCGCATTTTTTTCGTATTTTTTCAGGGAAAAATGGCCGCGTTTGATGCATTATGCTTTCTTCGCCGTCCAAAGATCGCATTTTTGTGAGGTCTTCTCACTGCGGTTTTTTGTTGCGATTTCTTTCCATCTAATTTTCCCCTTTTTTTTCTGTTCTGTGCTGGAATTAGGGTTTTTCGTCGGCCGACCTCCCGGTGGACCTTCCGGAGCCCAACTACTCGGTGAGTCTTCCTCATTGGTTATTCTGTAGAAAGGTTGGAATTTGACGTTTGATGGTTCTTCTTGGGTTCTCTGTCTTGTTGTATGTGCTGCGACATTCGGGCTTCTCATTGTTTTTTATCGTTAATTTTTGGTGCATTACCATCATTATATTCTTGGTTTCTGCTTGACTTGTGTTCTTCATAGATTTGGATATTGTGGTTGCTCAAATTTGTTTTTTTTTTGTGCCCATATCGATTCTTGCTCTGAAGGTATTATTATAATGTCTTCTAGGGTTAGTTGTGCAGTTCCTCACAGATCAGTGCGTGCTTCATTTTGCTTCTCTTGGAGCATCTGCTGTTTCCTAGCTGGTATGTTTTGTGTTTCACTCGTGAGCTCTTAATTTGATATTTTACATATTGTTGGAAATATCATATATTTGAAGTTGTTAGCATCTGCATATATTTGAATCACATTCCTAACATGTTGTATTTTTACCTTCTTGTGGACGACCATTCCCATTGTTAGGTTTTTGAAAATCATTGAGAAGAGCGCTTAATAGGCAGGAGAGAATGTCGTCACAGTATCCTATACTCAACAACAGACCGATTGACCAGTGGAAGGTTGTTGAGTTAAAAGAAGAGCTGAAGAGGAGAAAAATTCCTGTGAAGGGTCTTAAGGAGGAGTTAGTGAGGAAGTTAGATGAAGCCATTCGATACGAAATGGCCATGGCAAAAGAAGAGAAATTAACGAATGATCCTAAGCCTGATTCAGGTTTACAGGCTAATGGAAGTCCGGTGCAGGAAGACCCAGCAGAAACTTATCATCCAAATAATCATTCAGATACAACTGGGAAACTTGCAAATGACAATGCTATGGTTGATCTTGACACTATCATTGTCGATGATAGTCGAGGCACGGAGGATCAGCCTGTGGAAACTGTGTCTCTCACGGAAAATGATGCAACTCTTGTGGACACAGCAGTTCAATCACTTCAAATGGAGGATGCTACAACTGAAAGTCATAATATGACACCTCGCGAAGATTCAACTTTCGATGATCCAAACACAAGCGAAAATCATGAGGATTCAAAGGCTCCTGTTGAGGATGCAAAGGACAATCCATCTGAACCAGAGAAACAGGTACCTGTGGTCAATCCAGATTTAGGCTCCCCAGTTAAGTCTGAGTCCATTACTACTGATTACGTGTCAATTAATGAAAAGAATAATCTAAAGGATAATTTAAATGCTGATAATTTTCATTTAGAACTAGAAGTTGTTAAGCCGGAGATGGTGCAACCATCATCCAGCAGTGTCCCTCTCCTAGATGACGATGTGCACCCTTCAGATGATGAGAAAATACCAGCTAAAAACTTAACCTCATTGGAACAAATAGATACCAAAGATTCTACAGAACTACACATTGCCAAGAAAGAAGATACTGTTGATGTGGGCTCTCCTGAAAAATTAAATTTAGATCGGAGCTCAGGTGATGAGTCAATGGATGAAGATGTGATAGAAGCTAAGCATGTTGAACCCAGCATTGAGTCAGTTCAACTGGGAGAAGAATCTGCAGTTATTGAGAACTCTACTGCAGATAAGGATACTGATGCTGTTGCTGTTGTGGACGGGACAAATCTGGAGATGACCAATGCTGGGGTTGATGAAAAAAGTAAAGTCACAGCACATTCAGAGAAGAGAAAACTTGAAGGTTTGCCATGGTCGCTAATTGCTTCTTAAATGAGTTTTAACATTTCATTTTTTCTCAAAATCTGGTAAACATCATGTTCTTTTCTACTTAGATATCTTATCATTCTACAATAGCGTACACCATGTTTTGTCCTTAGTGAGTTGGGGGAGCACATGTGAGCTTTAATTTGTTTTTTTTGACACCATGCTTATGATTCTATGCACACTGTACAATCTCACAATGTTTTAATATAATTGGATGATTATTCATTTACCTAGTCACCCTTTCTCCCTAAAAAAGAGGCTTTCTGTTTTGCTTGTTTGTGATATTATAAATTATTTGTAGATATATCAATAGTTACAGTTTGATAGACTAAGTTGTTAGAATTCATTGCTCAAGTAATGTGCATGATTTATCTGTGTTAGAGTTAGGAGTGCACAAAATTTATGTCTCTTTTTATCAATTTTTTTAGTTTTATGTCCCCTGCAAAAGTAATAGATTGAATTGTCATGCATGTAAGCCTATCGAGAAGACGAAAGATATCATGATTTTGACTTTTTTCTTATGCTTAATCTCATGTAAGAATGTTTTCTTCTTTTCCAATGGAAGTAAAAAATGTGCACATATCGGTTCTTTGGTTATTGCCATTCTAAAGGGTAATTTTCTGCAAGAAATATGTTGGAAAGCATAATCATAGGATTTGTGTTAGTTTAGTAGTTCTTCCTATCACTTTATTCTTTTTGAAGCTGATCCACGTCTTTGTTTTATTTTCTCCCTCAAAAAAGAAATATTTCTTTTATTATTATTTACTTGTCAACACTTAGGTTGTGAAAAATCCTGCGAAATGTTTACTGTTTTTCAAGTATCTTTATGATATTATAACATCTATAATAATTGTTGGATCAAGTTTTATTTTTTTTTTTCAACTTTATTATTTTGTTGTTAGGGAGATGATGGTTGACTATTCAAAATCAATAGATTAACCTAGTCCAACCCTTTAATATGAATGAAATTATAATTCAATATATATGCTATCTTTTCTGCAAACGAAAAAGAGAATAACACAGCACATACAGTATATTACAATTCAATTTAGAATTACAGGGTTGAACTAGAATATCTCAGTTTCTAGGATGAAATTTTTTTTTAATTTAAATCACCATTCATTCTATTCCTGACAACAAAATAATCAAAATTACGAGGTTGTAGAACGTAACCTCTATATATATTGTTGGTCTAAAGCTCTTAAGATAGGTAAGCATGTAATATCTGTCTTTGTTGTCTGGAATTGATGCTTTGCAGGTATCTCATGAGGTTAGTGGTATATGCTGTTATTTTTAATTTTTTTGGCTTTCCTGGCAGATCAATCACCTGTTTGTAACACTGAGCATGTGAAGCGACAAAGGCGTTGGATTGAGACTCTAAAAACACCTGAGCCACAAGCATCCAATATTAACACATTGAGTACACCAAAAGACGCATTACAGCCTATCCCGGGGCATACATTCACAAGGACAAAATCAAATCTGACTGGAGATGCTCCAAAGGAGCGCTTTGGTGAGTTTTGATGGTTTCTGAAATTTGGATGTGATGAATTTGGTCATCTGAATATAGTGTATGAATTGCAGTTCCACCATCGCAAAAACCTGCAACAACTTCCTTGAGAATTGACAAATTTGTACGCCCTTTCACTCTGAAAGCAGTGCAAGAGATGCTTGGAAAAAAAGGAACTGTGTGCAGCTTCTGGATGGATCAAATCAAAACCCATTGCTATGTGACTGTAGGGTTCCTCAATCATCCATGTTCTTTCTTTTCTCTTTTATTTTGAAATCTTTTTTGCATCCTGATCTTGATTTTGCATTTAGTTTATTTTGAATGCATATTTTGAGAGCTAATGACAATGTTGTCCAAATTTACTGATTCACATTGGTCGATTTCATATTGACTTCTTGCAGAATCAATCAAATGGCTTTGGATCAGTCAATTCAGGCTGAATCGAAGTGGGATAAATTGGGAATTAGTTTGACAGACTGAGTTGGCCCAGTTTATTGGATCAGGAATTTGGTTAATTCCATTCTAGATAAATAAGAACAATTTTTTATTTAACCTGTCGGCCTCAATCAGCAATCTGTTGCTGAGTGGCCTGCAGTCGGACCATAACTCATGGGGTTGGCTCAACAATTGGCATTTTCAAATCCTCAGTCCTATCATCGCTCTGATATCCTAGTTTGGCAAATTTGAACAATCCAAATGGTTATTATTTTCCATCACCCTTCCTAAAAAAGGCTTAGATTCCATTACTGACTTCCTACGTGATGATCAGTCTCTAAGAAAACATGATAATGATTAGAAAACAGTAATTTGTTTTAACCCTAAATGTTCTAACATGAGTATCTAAGGAGGCGATGTGCGTATTGTGCAGATGTCTGTCTTTTTCTTTTCCAATATTGCCTCAAAAAAATATTGAACATGATTATGTAATAGGAATTTTTTACTTGTCCACCTAATCCATTTTGCTACAAGTAGTTCATATATGGTTACTTTTTAGCCAATTTTTTTTGTGCCTTCTATTTTTTAATGAGAACTGTTGGTTTCCCATGTCATTTTGTTGAATCAACTTTTCTGTAGAATTTTTGGGATCAGCCATTAAACTTAATTATAGTTCAAGGTGTTAATTGCTTTCAGTGTTTGATGTGTATGTGCAGCTTCAGGTTTAGTAAGATAAAGTTTCTTTTTCATCAGTGGGCACAATGAAAACTTATCAATTAACTTTGTCGCAGTACTCATCAGTGGAGGAGGCTGTGGCCACCAGAAATGCTGTTTATAATCTTCAATGGCCCTCTAATGGTGGAAATCTTTTGGTGGCTGAGTTTGTTGATCCACAAGAAGTGAAGATGAGAGCTGAGGCTCCGGCCCAGTTGCCGTCACCTATTAGTCCCAACCCAAACACACTTAAGGTCCCTGCCTTTCAGCAATCACAGCCTGCACAACCTCCTGCTCGCCAGCAGGTGCTACCCCCACCTCCCCCTCTTACCCAGCCCCCACCTCCCCTTCTTGCTCAGCCCCTACCTTTATCTGACTCATCTTTTTGCAAGGAAGGATCTCCCAATACCTCCTCCAACGAAACCAGAATCACCTTCTCTAACACTTGATGACCTCTTTAAGAAAACCAAAGTCACCCCTAGGATATATTATCTGCCTTTGACTGATGAACAGGTGGCAGCTAAGCTTGCAACACCAGGGAAAAGCTGATGGAGTAGAAAGCATCTGGTATGACAAATATACAACTTACCAAGTTGTGCAGTCTCCAACATTTTATGCGAGCTTTTAATGCAAGTTTGCTCTCTTGTTTTTCTTGGGCAAAATGTTGTCTTAAGGGACGGATTAGTAAGGATGAAAAAGAGACTTACTGTGACTGATATTGTTCAAGAAATGAACTGAAAAGTACTAGCTATTTGTCTTTCCAAAATTTTGTAAGTTCATGTCTGTTCATGGAGATTAGCTGAAACTATGTATGCGTTCCAATATTGAAGTCTGTGATCTGCCTTGACATTGCAACCGGGATATCATGCTTCACATGGATAATCAGATGCTGACCAGTTCGTTGTCGTCATGCTACATTCGCGGAACATTGTGATTGCAGGTGCATGCATAATAAATACTTTGGCCTTCGATATCATTGTTTCCTGTCACGAGGGATTGTTTTAGGACATGAAATGCGAATGTCATATTTTGATTTCAGATACACCTGTTTGGTACTTTTTTTCATTAGTTTAAAACTTATTTCTGTTAAATAAAACGTTAAGTACCAATAGCACTTGATTTAGAGTAGAGGGATGAGTCCGAAAATTCGTGTGTAAACACTTAAAATTTAATAATTTTAATTTTTAAAGAGTATTTGTAAATTCAGAATTAGTATAGTAAGTGTTATTCTTTTCTGAACTACAATTATTAATAATTTTGATTGTGTATACGGGTTTATGGTAAATCTAATATGCATTTTTCTCCTTAAAGTAATTGTAAAGTATTAAAGTCGTCATGAGTTTTAATGTATTTATTTGCTTATTTATAAGAGGATCAAACGCTGACGCATAATTGATTTTTTTAGCGAAAAATGTCGCCTCATTTACCATTTATATTATTTGATTTCTTTCTCAATAAAAGATGTGATTGCAAGCTCATCAAGATCCAACTCATAGGTCTCTGGATTTGCTTACTGCAAAATCAAATCCTCATTGTGGTGGCATCTCAGATCCACTTGACGGGTCCATAGACATGAAGCTAAAACTGCTTATCCAAGCCATTATGATGTAGCTTTCTATCCAAGTTCAAGATACAGATTCAGTAACCAGTTAACCAATCAATCGTAACTTTGAATAGATATTAGAACAAATTAAGCAATAATTGGAATACTTGTAACAGTTAGCGAAGTTTCTGATACATTGTTCATTCTACCTGCACGATAACGGATAACCCACTTCTATAGAAAAAGCAATGTCAATGAAACTTGGGAAACTAATGCGAGAATGGTGACCTGCACCTCATTATGCATAATGTATGAGTAGGTCGACAGAGGTAAACCACTCTTCAATTCTCTTACTAAATGCACCTCTAAGTTGATTTCTGCAACTACTCCATGTAACATTGAAAAAGTATGATACGGTATACCACCAGAAGTCCTTGTTCGTGTATCCAAATCATTTGATGCTGATTTAAAAGTCATTCAACAACCAGGTTAAACCTACCTGAACCAGCTGGAAAACAATCTGTATATTTTTATGTTCAATCATCATTTAGTGCTCTGTTGAACACAGCTCTATTGTTTGATGGGGAGTCATATGGGCAAAGATCTATTGCAGCATAAAGTGTCTTTTTTTTAATAGGTTTTGAATCATTCATCAACTCTGTTTTCTTGATGCTGTCTTTAAGCTATTGATAAGAGACTAAATAGATTGATGGACCACATGAAAACTGAGAGCCACCAAACTATAAATATAATAGATAATACACTTTAGACCCAAAAGAGAAAAAAAAAAGAATAGATAACATATTAATGCTCTCTGGCAATGTACCATGATAAAATATATAGATGTTAAGCTCATGTTCTGAAAATAGGAAAGAAAATGGCTTCAGAAACAATGAAATGACATTATTTTCTCCTTTTGGATATATGATCGGTTTGTTCAGAAGGAAATGTAATGAAAAAAAAAGAAAATGAAAAAATTGGTCTAATAAAAAAGACATATTAATTATAATTGTTATTAGACGAATATATTTTAAAGTATATATTGATATATTTATTTATACATAATTAAAATTAAAAAATATATTTTAAATATTTTATCTTTTTTCACTTTAATTTGAGATTGAGATAAAAATAGGCTCTTGAAAAAAATAGAGGTAAACGAATGGAATATTTTTCTTTATTTTTTTATTAAAAAAATTAAATTATTAATCTTATTTTTTTTACTTTTATTCTATCTCCAATCAAACAAATCCTTAGAGGAAGCATTTTTAAATAAGGTAATAAAATAAAGAAAAAAATATGTAATGATGAATCACGAATCAATATGTGTATTTTTTTTTTCTTTGTAAATCCATTACATTATATGGTGCATCCAATTTGGACAGGGGAGAAATGCTTTCAGATCGAGACAAGACACAATAATATGAAACATTCATTAAAGACAAATAAATAGTCATAACAATATAACAAAAGAAATAAGTGAAGAAAAAGAAGCCATTTTTATTTATTATCTCTTGCTTCCCTCTCTCCTTTCTTAACAACCGAGTTGGAGAACCACGAAATCTTCTCTGTTCGCCTCGAAAGGTTGCATTTTTAATCGTTCGGGAGTCAGATTGATCGGTCAAACATTTAATGCGTGATAACGCGTGTAGGAGGAAAGATTGTTCGGGTGTAGCTTCGGCCTTCTTTACAGAAGAAGAAGAAGAAGAAGAAGAAGGAGAGAGAGAGAGAGAGAGAGAGAGAGAGAGAGAGCTACAAGGCACCATGAGAGATTACTTTTGTCCAATTGCAATCGGTATAGCTGGAGCTTAGAGCTCTCAGGGTCCCTCTAATTGCGTCAAAATCTCTTCTTCCTGTCGAAATCAGCACGAAAAATTCGATCTTTATCCGGTTTCCAGAGTCGGTATCGATCCGATCCAACAGTGGATTCGGTGCAGGTCTTCAACAAGTAGGGAGGATTTTGGTGTCCGTGTCTGGAAGATTGAAGGGTGTCTTCTTTTGGCTTGGGATTCGGTGATGCAGTTATTCTTTCCCCGACTTCTGTGTTGATCAACAAGATGCAATTTTGACGAGTTTTATATTATTTTGTGCGTTCTCTCCGATCTGATATCTTTACCACAAGCAATTCTGCAACGGTTCATTAGAGTTCATTCCCTTCTGTGGATATTTCGGAATCGGATGATCCAAAGCGAGAGTTATGAGAGCTTGAGCTGAGGATTCCTCTTCCTCTATAGTTTTCTCTAACATGGCAGAGAATAATGATCTAATAGATGTCAAGTTCAGGCTCTTTGATGGCTCCGACATCGGACCGGACAAGTATGATCCTCACATCACTGTTGCATCGCTAAAGGAAACAATACTGGCTCGATGGCCACCAGGTATCACTTCATATGTTTAGATCAGATATCTGTTTCTGTAAAAGGCTTATATTATTGGCCCCTTAAGCTCAATATCTTGTTGGTACTTGTTGATTCATATATAGCACCCGATAACGTGTTTGAATTTTCTGGAAATGTAGTCTTGCACTGTATCTTTATCCAAGCATTCATGAATCTGTTGTGTGCAATTAGTCTATCAGCAAGAACAAAGAAATCTATTTTGTCCTGGATTATTCTGGCGAATTGAATCAAGAATGTTCTTGGTTAAGGATGATCTGCTTACCATATTTCATATGAATTCTGGAAGAAGGATGTGACATTACATGTCAGCTTTTTCACACTGAGATGATGATACTGTATATGGTGCTGCCTTACTTTTAGGCTATTGGTGATTCAACTGAGTTAAATTTATCTTATATTTTGATACTTTATTTGACTTGCTTCTAATTGTATGATATTTATTTCTTTTTCTTCCTTGGATATGTAATTATCTAGTTATACTTGATGGCTAGCAGATTGAGTTCAACAAGAATTTGAACATACTTGAAATGACTTTATCCAGTTTGTCTGTAGTGTGCCACATTTTGTTATAATAGTCAATGTGTCTCCTTGTCATTCTTTCAAGCAAACCCTAATGCATCTTACCTATTTATTTCATGGAATTTATATTACGGGTGTGATGCTTGTGAAAGATAAGTATTCCTCCTTCCACGGATGTGCATAGTTCTCGTTTTTATCTAACTACTCCCTTTTATTGGCCTCAGAATCATTGGGCTGTAGTTGTGCCACTCCATTAATATTGACAGTCTCCCATCATTTAATTATCACAATACCAAAAATATTAATGCTGCTTGAACTCTGCTCACCTCTATGTTTTCAAGTGCTAAGGATCCTCCTTTTAATCTTTACCAGCTTTATGTAGCAGAATTCTAATTACAATTTTTAGTTCTGTTTTTCTATCCTCTTGTAAAGTCATGCTGCACTATGTATGATGTAGTCTATCCATGAATTGTTGCTTTGTCATGATAAATAATATTTTTTCATGGTCGCTTGGTAATCGTCTAAGAGGTTTCATCGCACTAGGCCTTCATCAACTTTTTACTCATATGATGTGTTCTGATAATCCCACTTTGTTACACTGGAGAACGAGTATTATCAGTTCAGAATGGAGGGGATGCATCTTGCATGAGTAATTGAGCATTATATTGATCATATTGATCTTGGGGTATGGGGGCTCTCACCTGTAAATCAATTGGGGCTTGTCACCTCCATACTCCATTTCAACTTTCTCTGTTGGTTCTTTATCTTTCGTTTGCACTCTGCTCACTGTATGATTTGCCTTGTGCATTTCGATATCGTATTTCAGCTTTTTCCAATTGGCAGGAAAAGAAAATGCCCCAAAAACATTAAATGATGTGAAGCTAATCAATGCTGGAAGGATTCTTGAGAATAGCCAGACACTTGCTGAAGCCAGGGTGCCAGTGGGAGAACTTCCGGGTGGTGCCATCACTATGCATGTTGTTGTGAGGCCTCCCATATTTGACAAAAACAATGGTATCATATCTTGCAGTCTGCTATTAACTGTCCTGCCTTGTTGCTTTTTCTTCATGTTTATCAAAAGAAAGTGATAAGAGGCTAAGCATTTTATTGTACAAAATTGATGTATATTTTTGGTCTTTACAGAACCACAGCCAGCAAAAATGCCGAAACAGAACAGATGTCGCTGTGCTATACTTTGACGTAAGAGTTGCATGAAAATCTTTGTATCATAAGAAAATTCTTCAAGTAATGTAGAAATATTTGGTTAAACAAGACTGAAGATTCTCTAACAAAGAAGGTACTACTCTCCTTGCAATCAGGGAGCTCCAGAAGTAGCAGCATCCTGATTTAATCAGAAATTCCAGTCGAGAAAGAAGTGATGCTCAAAACTTGTGTTTCTTTTTTTTTTTTTTGTAGATTTACACTACTGTGTTTTGAATTCTTGAGAGGAACTTGTGAGTTTAGTCATTGTAATTTATCATCTAAAAGATGGGAAACTGTAATAATAAAAGGAATGAAAAAGTGAAACGCTGCATTTTCTTTCAATTTTGTATCAGTCCAGAATGTAAAGATAATATAACACTTCATTTGTCATTGCTTAGAGTCTGCTGTACAGCGACTTTTTCCTCCTAATAACCTTAATGCTTTACACCTTCGATCAAAAAAAGCAAGTACTAATAATTCTAAATCGATCATTCTCAGAAAGAAATAAGAAAACTAAAAAAAATTATTAGATGCTCCTACCAAAAAAAAACTTACTAGGAGCTGGTTTATGGTGGATCATTCATCATATATCAATTTTTTCAATTCACAAAAGGAAGTATAAATAGGATTGTTTTATCTTAGTTTTATGAAAACAAAAGTTACTATGCATCATATAAATGAACAATCATTAAATTAA
The DNA here is from genome assembly GCA_001647135.1 of Pontederia paniculata. NCBI lineage: Eukaryota > Viridiplantae > Streptophyta > Magnoliopsida > Commelinales > Pontederiaceae > Pontederia > Pontederia paniculata. The sequence continues at coordinate 22,965 of LTAE01001046.1, read as the reverse complement.
TATTTTCCAAGATTAAAAATTTCAACGATAATAAGATTCACAATAAACTTTTCTACCTCCTATGACACAAAATGAATAGAAGATGTACAAATTCTAATTTCTTATATGTTATGTGCTCATCCTATGGTCAACATTAATCAGTTAACATGAACGGATCGGTCTATCTACATAACGCGTGAAGAGGCATTCCTCATAGATGCTCAAAACCAAGCTTTTCTGATCATATGCCCACATCTGACACTGTTCTGATGTCTCTGTTGACTGCACTGGCGACGCATCCACGAATTCTTTTCCAAGCCCAAAAATGGGGAACTGCATCCCACATGAACATTACTCATGACAATGAAGAGACAAAGTTTATGATTTCTTTGGCACTCTGTTTTTTAGTGTCATCGCTAGTTTCTGCCTTTCTCCATCTACCTCAGCAAACTGCAGACTTAGTTGAGAATAGCGACCCTGCATCTCTTTTAGCTCGCTCTCTACGATCACGTACCTATTCTTCAATTCAAGCATCTCTTGTATTAATTCATTAATGTCCCTGAAGTTCTGGAATATTGCTCCTTCATCATTATGTTGTTTCAGGAATGAGCTGTAGACCAAAGATGAGAAAGATTGAGTATTCTGATTTCTGAATATGAAGTTGTAAACTATCAATGAGCTTTAGTGATCTGATTTATCTCAAAATAATGTCTATAAATAAAGCCCACTGGTTGCGAGTTGCGACCCTTGTGTGGGCCGATAGTTAAGATGGATAAACCCGTACTAAGCATGGTACTTGCCAAGTTAACTTTCCTAAGAAATATTTTTCTAATGCACTCTTTAAGGCACCAAGGTCAGCACTTCAATCATAGGTCAAAACTGGCCCAAGGGAAGCAGAAAATTCAGATCCAATTTATAAAACTGGAATACCAACATGCTTCTTTCTTCGCTTACAAAGAGAAAAGAGTATTGATGAATTAGCTCTAAAATAACTAACTTTTAGATGGAACAAACTGACTCTGGAAGCAAGAGTTTATTTGAAGCAATTGCTAGATGAATTTGAGAACCCATTGGATACAGCATGTTTTGACTGGTACAAAATGTTATTTGATGGCTAGTACTATTTTTTTTAGAAAATGACTAGCACTAACTTTCAAGATTGAATAATCTATCCCAAAGTTTTGAAGAGCATCAAACACCGTAGAACTACAGAAAATATGATTGGCTCCATCCATGAAAACAGTCCTTTTTTTTTAAATAGTCCAACAGAATAATATGTAGCATAAAAAAATATATCAAAAAGGCAAAATCCATTTACCTTTGGACATTAAAATCTGATTTCTTTGTTTGTAATGCTTCTGCAAGCTCAAGTTCCCAAGCAAGCACCTTTTCCAATGGATTTCCAGTGCCACTACTAGGAAGATCTTTAAATGAAGGGAAAATGTTACCGAGTTGCTCGTTGGCCTGAAAAAGGTGCATAAAGAAAATCAGTTAATGACCTTCTAGAAGGAATGATTTCACCTGATTTTGTTGTCTTATCAAACTATCACCATACTAATAATGTACCATATTTAGCTGTGATAATCCTCTCTCTAAACCATGAAAAGATGGATCAGTTTGATGATCTTCCTGTGGAAGAACTGAAGACAAGTTCTCACTTCTCAGTTTTTCTAGCTGCAATAGAGAAGCAAACCAAGATCAGTTAGCTACAATTTAATAATAGATACATGATGGCTGCAAAATCTTTGTTTAACCTGATCTAGGAAAATAAAGCACATATCTGAATCTTTTGTTTTGGTATTAGAACCATATACCCAAATCTATGGTCCCTATCCATATTTCATAGTGCACATGAAATTAATATAGTTACTTCCACAAAAACCGAGGGATGTCCTCTTTCACTAGCACTAGGCCTTTCCGAGATAAGCTCTAAGAAGCAACTTTCAGCACAAATTAAAGTGCCCAACTAGTTCCGGATCTCACTATATGGCCATCTGTGCGCCAATATCCGAAGTATCTTAGACAGTAACATTTTCTGATTTTGTTTGAACATCCATATTCTATCACAATTCTTAAAGTTGTTTTTTTCCTCAGGATTCCAGACTCATTGTAACAAAGAACATACCAAATAATGATTAGTTGCTAAACAAGAAAAAAGCAGCTTACAAAGAATGGTCCATGCATTATTTGTTCTTTAGATGAAACATTTTTTTGTTTAAATGAAACCTTTTAAAATAACATGGTAGCTTTTTTTTTTGAAGGAAACCATAACATGACAGTTATTACTCACAAATGTAAGAAAAGACTGGGTAAGGAGCATATAATATCAGTAAACATTCTGAACATGCAATGATACCACAAAAGTTGAACCACAAGAGATATCCCCAATTAAACTTATTCAGATTTTCTTTACTGGGTCTTAAAGAACAACTGACTATAAGTTATCACCAGACAAGACACAACTGAAAAAAGCTTTGCAATACACATGCTTTAACGAATTGTTGCCAGAGTGTTCATGAAAGTCAAAGTTGAATCTAGTTAGGATATATTACCTCTTTCTGAAGTCTGTCCATGCTATCCTTCAATTTCTGCTGTTCTTTGAAGTGATTCTTTAAACCAGGAAGATCCATGTTATTTTCTAGTAAATCCTCACCAAGAGCATTTTTAGTATCCTGATGAAAAAAATAGAGATATCAAAAAATTTGTATTCTGTACATTTGAAGTTGTAAACTTAATGTTATAATACAAGTGGGTATCTAGCTAATATTAGTCATCATTTTCCTCCTCAGGAAAAAATCTTAATGTCAGTTTAAGAATATGTGGAAGTATTGCAAGACATCTGCACATGAAACTGAGGTGTCATCATTTCAAAGAAATATGTAGATTTAATTACAGAGATAGCATCCAAACACACTCCGGTGACTTAAAAATCAGATGCATATGGATCCAAACATAACAATAGGCAAAATGGATTTCTTGAAAATTGCTTAGAAAAAGTTCACAAAATAGAACAAACGTACATGGGCTAAAATTTGCACAATTGAATCACAGACATCAGTGCAATCAAACATAAGACATATACATGCTATGGTTTAGATCTTTTACAGTAATAGAATGTTGATGTGGTATTTCCCAGCATAACCCAGCTATAGAGCACATAATTCATATTTCAAAGCTAACAAAAATCAAGCACCAAAGATTTCACCTCTAAGTTTAGTGGACTTGGGGCAGAACATAGATGTGATCCTTCAATCATACCAATTGATTGCTCCATGTCCAGAACATGCAAATTGAGTATGTTGTGAATATTCAAGAACTTGTCTCCATCTCCAGTAGAATTTCCAGGATTTTCTTCAGAGGTACATCCCATCTCATTCGGCATTGATTGGTGAGATGAGATACCAAAGCTGCCATCTTTTAGTATTTGGCCGATTGATGTAGTTGTTTGACTATCAAATTCTTGATTTCCATGTGAACTAATAATCTCAGTTGAAGCCATATTATTCAACAATCTCTTCACCAAATCAAGCTCGACTCTAACTCTTGTCTTCTCTTCACTGCATTCTTTGAGAGAATCTTCAAGCTTTAATTTATCTTCCTTGCAACAGTCCAGACTTAAAAGAGAACACTCGAGTTCAGCCTTCATTCTGTCATAAGATTTTATTATCTCTTTTTTATCTGTCAGAATTTTCTGTAGCTCTGTTTCTAGGTCTATGATTCTCGTGGATAACTCTTCCACCTTTTTAACAAGACAAACCTCAGCCTTTTTACCTTTCTCAACTTCATCAAGAGAATTTTGTAGCTTCAGCAACATCTCTTCGGCATATTGTTTTGAGACATATAGTTGATTCTTAATGTCCTGGATATTGGTTTCATATTGCTCTTTAATGAAAGCAATTCTCAAAGATTCTTGTAGAGATCCATCACTCTCTCTCTTTTCGCGAGCTTGATGACACTCAGCATCTGCCTTATCTTTTAGTTCTTTAAGATGCAAAGAAAGACTCCTAAACTCTTCAGTCTTCAGAATCTGATCGGAAAGCTTGAGGTTCAGCTCATTGTTCTGTTCTTCTAACATCCTCAACTTCAGGTCACACTCCTCCAGCAACAACTGATGTTCGCTCACTTTGGATCTGAGCATTATATCTGTAACTTCTAATGTATCTTTAGATGCCCTTAAAATATCAACCTCTTCTTCAAAGCTGGTCAACTGGTTTTTTAGCTGCCAGATCTCATCTTCATACTTGTCCCTGTCTTGGGTAATAGAAGCTTCAATTGCTTCAGATCTACTTTTTATATCTTCAGCTTCAGTCCATTTTGCAGTATTTGTTTTTACATAATCTGCAAGGTCCTGTTTCTCACCTACAGCAACTTCTAGTTCAGATTTCAGTGAATTCATTAGCATCGACAATCGTGCATTTTCTTCACTCAACTTTGCTTCATTATCTGCATAGTTATATAGAAGCATCAGATCATCTCTTTGCTTTGAACGAATCTTGTCAAGCTCGATTTCCAAAGATTTCTGTTGAATAGAAAGTTCCATAACTCTGCTGTAAAACTGACTTATCATGTAAGTAACTTTAATCTCAGCATCCAATGAATTTTCAAGGTCTGTTGTCAGCTGATCATTCAGATAAATAACTTGGGTGTTTAGTGTGAAATTTTCATCTTCAAGCTTCTTTTGCCTTTCTTTGCTCTGTGAGAAGAGATTTTCCAGTTCATTGTTTGTGTTTTCTAAATTCATAATTGTACCATGGAGATGGTCTGCTTCAGCTTTTTGCTTGAGCAGCAATAACAGTTCCTGATTTTTCTCCTCCAATTGTGATGTCAGATTGGCTACTGCTTTCTCATGTTGTTTTCTTAATGTTTTTTCGGTTTGCATAACATCATTGGTGCATCTCGAACTTTCTTTTAAATTAAGAAGTTCGTCCTCGAGCTTTTTTTGCATTCCCTTGCTCTGCATGAAGAGATTCTCCAGTTCATTGTTTGCCTTCTCTAAATTCATTATTGTACCATGAAGATGGTCCAATTCAGCTTTTTTTTTGTGCAACAACAACAGCTCCTGATCTTTCTCCTCCACTTGTGATGTAAGTTCAGCTACTGCAGCCTCAAGTTGCTTTCTTAATGTTTTTTCTGTTTGCATAACTTCATCACTGCACCTCAATTTTCCTTTTAAATCAAGTAGTTCATTTTCCATTTGCATGGAAGCTTCAGTTCTAGATTTCATAGAAATTGACAAAGTCTCATTTTCCTCTTTGCAGTTCACAAGATTGATTTGTGTTTTTTCGAGTTCCTCTTTAACAACTTCAAGTGCCAATAGCTGTTTAACGAGATTCTTATTCTCATCAACAGCTTGTTGCAATTCAATTTCCAGAGTCCTGACTTTTGAAGACAACTCCTCATTTCTTAATGTGTTATTCTTTTCTGTTTCTAAGTTAACCTTCAGTTTCTTTGATACAGTTTGTAGTTCTAGTCCTAGTTTTTCAACAAGGTCGTTCGATGAATCCAATTTTTTCATAGTTTCTTCCAACTCCGATTCATACTTCTGTTTCATGGCGGAAATCTGAAACCCTGTTCTGTTTAAAGCAGACTGCGCGGCATCTCTTGTTTCCTCCAGATCCTTCTTTTCTAGGCTTATTTGAAGTAACCTCTGGCATGCATCCTGCTGAAACTGTTTCAAACTCATGAAAACATTATTGTACTCCTCATTTTCCAAGTCTTGTAACAGAGATTCTCCATTAAGAGCAGAACAATGTAGTTGGTCATTACAAGATAACACACTATAGCATAGATACTTCAGCTTCTCTACAAGATTGGCAACATCATTTTGCAGACTATCATTTGCAGAAGTCTTTTTGGTAAGTTCTTCTTTCAGTGCTTTAAGCTCTTCATTTATAACACTCATGTCAGCCTGAAGACAACTATAACGAAGTCTTTCTTGTTTCAGCAAGTTCTCATATTTATTGTTTTCCTCAATGCAAGAGTTATACTTGTCTTCATAAGCTCTGCATTTGACAATCAACTTCTCACACTCATCCAATTTTTCAGTAAGAAAACTATTTTCATCTGAGATATCATGGAGTTTTGCTTCAAAAATTTGCTTTTCCAGACTCATATCCTCATATTTAGAGATGTATTTGGCATTATCCTCCCTCAGTACTTTGACATCATCAAGTGTTCTGTGCAACCTCAGTGTTAACGATTGCTTTATATCAGTTGTGTCTTCTAGCTGTTGTGTTAGTTCAAGAATCATCCCCTTCATCTTCCTCGCCCCATCATTTACATCAAGCAGTGTCTCCTGTAAAACTTCTGAGAAAACTTTTAGATTCATATTTAGGGTATGCATCTCCGAAAGCTCCACTTCTAGGGTTGGACAGTTCTGCTCAGTAATTTGGGCTGGAATTACCATTTTATGTGAACAATTTGCATCCACCAATTGGTGCATGTCTGTTTTTCGATTATGCAAAGCATAGGTCTTCTGGAGTTCATGGTCTACATGTGTTTCCAGGGATGAATCAGTATTGTGTTTATAATTCTTTTTTGCCTGAGTATAGCACGAAGCCTCTTGCCCAGTAATATTTAACTTGAAGTCATCTGCATATGTATCATTGCTCGCATGCAATTCTGTGTCATAGGGCACTCCAGTCAGAGAGACCCCTGTACTATTTTTGGAGCATACATCCTCAGAAAGACCATTTGCTGCAGTATACTCTTCATCTTTTGTCCCATTGGGTGAATATTCAGACTGAACTGCGGTACTGCCATACTTGTTCCATTCAAGTGTGCCTAACATATCATTCATATCTCTGTTGGCCATAATTTTCTTGAGCCCATCTCCATTGGCCATAACAAAATCATTTGGCTCTTCAGGCAATTGATGATCATCTGTGAAGGTTTTTTTTGCAAGATTTTCATTACTCTCATACATAGATAACACCTGGAAAGAGAGTAGTTCGAGGTCTTTCTGTAGTCGATCGACTGCAACACAGTAGTTTGAGCGGACTCTCTTAAGCGCTGCTTCTGAGGCAATAGCTCTTTTCTCAAGTTCTTTGTTTTGAGATTCCAAGGTAGTTCTCTCATCAGAGAAAAGCTTTGATTGTTTGTTCATTCCTTCATGCATTTTGTCTATTTGCGCTTGGAGGACAGATATCGTATAAAGGCAGGATGAATGTTCATTCTTTAGGTTTTCCAATTCACTTAGTGATTGTTTCTGGCTTTCCTCCAGTTCAAGTACCAAGGCTTCATAGTAGCATTCCATCTGGTCCATCTTTTTTGTGAGACCTTCCTTTTCGGTTTTGGAATCTTCAAGTTTATGCAAGAGATCAAAAACCTTTTCCTCCATGTTTGATGCTTCAAGATTTTTCTTGATAACTTCATGATCATATGCTTTATGGGAACCAAATGCATAGCCAGTTGTACCATCCTGATTACTATAACAACTGTAAGATCTTTCTAACCACTGTCGTTGGATAATAGCACCTTTAAGCTTCTCAATAACACATCCAAGTACCTCAAAATCATGACGTACAAAATTGAAATCACTTCCATGGTATGCAAGACAAGTCTTCTTTTGAATCTCTTGGAATTTACCATCAATAAGAAGCAGATCCTGCAGCCATTTCTCCTTCAAGCCATGAACTATATTGTTCACATCAGCAACCAGAACATTATCTCCAAGTTTTGTCACAACTGGATCATCTAAGATGTCATTTCTCATAACAGAAGGGAATAGAGTTCTAGGGTCCAGATTTTGTTGCGTAATTTTAGCAGAATTTATTGCTTCAAGATCATTTCTAAGTTTGGAACATTCAGATTTCAACATTGAGACTTCTGTAACCAGCTGTTCTCCTGAAGCAAGCTCCACAAGAAGCTGTTGTGCCAGACTCTGTGTTTCTGCACCTAGTTCATTTGTGATGCGCTGCAATGACTTAGCTTCCAGCTTAAGCTGTAAAAAAGCTGATTCTGCTACTTCCAGCCTTACTCTGAGTCTATTATTCTCCTCATAAGCTGTAGCTAGATCATTATCACCAGAGTAGTCTGAGCTCCATCCATGAGTCCAATCAATGCTCCCTTGGGTTGGGAGCCGACTGCCACGCTGGTCCCCTTTATCAACTCTAGGGCTCTGATTGATAGAAAAACTGCCAATATCGCCAGAGTTTGTGCTCTTGAAGCCATCAACTTCATTTCTACTGGATGCATCATGTTTTTCTTCATATAAACTATCTGAAGTATAGGATGAGACATCAACCCCTGTGAAGTCTTGACACTCTTCATTTGGCTCTCCCACTTCTGCTAGAGAAGGAAGCCCCACAGAATCGTCTTTGAACCTGGCCTTTACATTAACCTGTTTGTAATGACAAAATAGTGATTTCAGGCAATGCGAATTTCAATCTCTTCGTGCAAAACCATGAGACAAAAACTTTAGACAAATTTCATTCACCATTCCAAGGTTTCATAATAATTGATCTAACTAAGAATTATTAGCATATAATCTATATGTCGTCTAGGATTCTGCCTATCCTAACTAAATATGGATATTAACTAGTGGATTATCGCAGGTTTGGAAGAACTTAATGACAACTAAGTTTGAAAATTTTTCAAACCTTGTTTATTTGGTCGTAGCCTATTTCCAATGAATCTGCTGCAGCTTCACCATGATCATCACTTCTCTGATTGGACATTGTTTGAAGCCCCTTTACGCTGACTTCCCGCTGTTGTTCAAATTCTCTAATAAAAGAAAAAGAAAATATAAGTCGACCAGACATTGTCAAGAAGCATATCATTGTGTTATTAAGTACCTGAAGCCAGTTTTGGAAGTAAGAAGTTGCACAGTAACCTGGAAGAGGAAACAAAGACAGTTATAAAGAGAAACATGTCACAGCAAACATTCATATCAGTTTGACTGGTTAGAATGCTACAGCAAAGTGAAATCCGACAATTGGACACAATGTAACGAATTCAACCAGCTTGAGGTTAGGCATGGAGTAATTTCAAGTAAACATATGAAGGAAATTAGCATATACTTCATTATTCACTATAAACTCTAGCAGCTAAGAAGATTTTTTTTTCTTTGAGAGGGAAAGAATAAGAAATATTTTGATATAATCAAGACGATATTTGTCAGTAGAAAGGTAGATCAGTTACTGTTTCATAGATGACTCAGAAGCAATAACAAATGTGGAAGCTTGAAAGTAAAGAAAGGATTCTCACATGCAAAACTGTCCCAAAATCACATCCCTGAAGAGGCAGAGCTGCAACTGAAGGCTTTAATGCATCAGCAAATTCTGCAAGGTTGATGTTAGCTTCTCCCAAGATACTTGACCTTGAAGATCCCTAACAAAATCGGATTCCCAAAAGGCAAAGCATTAAAATTCATGATTAACATAACTCATAGTAATTCAAACTAGTAGATGACACCTTTCGCTTGTTTTCCCTTTTGTTTCTTTATTTATGCAACAGTATAGCAGTAAAGAAAACTTCACGGTCCAAGAAAGACGAGAATACCATAGCCACCACAAGTTTGTAGAGCTTCTCCTCATATTTTTTCGACTTGGCATCCAGGAGAAGCCTTGTCGTTTCATAGATTGGATCAGACCATTTGCAGCTCCCATTTCTCACACTACCCTTGTTCGTCTTTGCTGTCACCTTGCCTGAATCAGCAGGGATGAAGGATACAAACAATTTGTCCCATCCTGGTTGGGGAATCTGAAATGAGCAATGAAAAAAATTTCAGTTTATCAAAAGTAATGAAGAAAATAAATGGAATAAGATGATAAATAAAGGTTTTTCGATTCATGCACAGTGTGATGCAGTTATTTAAGAAAATTATGGAGACCCTTAACCTGAACAGGCCAGAAATTCATCAGGCACCATGTCCAGGAGATTAAATTTAACAGGTACATAAAACCCTCACTCATCAGATTTTGATGCTCCCCTAGCTTTACTTTAAATATTTTCTGAGATTAATCTCAGTATGCTGTCTGGGTATTATCTATCTAGATGCTCAAACAAACAAACCAGGACACAACTCAAAATATGGGAACCTGGCAAGAAATCCCTAAAAATCATGGTCAAAACAATGTACAATATATAACCTTATAAAGAGGTTTGCAACAACAATCAGTTTCTAAATTAAGTGAGGAAAGTAGCTTACCAATTATCCAGCTGAGACTATATGAATGTGTTGGAACACTCGTTATGAAGGTTCATGGCAAGCTTATAACAAGATTTGAGTTTTCTTCATTGAAAAAATAAATAACAAGCTTCAAGTTAAGGGGAAATTCTGATAGTGGAGACAACAGAAACTTACTCCAATATATGCTAAGGGTTGACATATACTCTTTTTGCAAGGAGAAAAAAGTGAAGAAATTTAATTTAAGATATTTCCAAAATAACCTTTCTTAACAACCATACGAGCAAGCAAAGAATCAGCAGGCAGAAAGATCATGTGCAAGTTAATATGCAAAGAAAAGTATACAAAATAAAGAAACATGTGTCACATGACAGATAACTTTCCACGTTTAGATTTCACAAGATAAAGTTTCATTTCATATTGGTAGAGAATTCTTGGAAAGTGAAACAAACCGAAGACATTTATCAAAAGGCAGGAACTTACATGTGTAGCATGAAATTGCAGTCGGAATACTACTTTCACTTTCGTCTTTTCAGTCTTCCACTTTGGAACTCTCGACATTGTTCAAAATCACTTAATTATTCCATAAAAGCGTCACTTTTTCCCCTACTTAATTTCTTTCCCTGCATTGTACGATGAAAACCGAAATCACAAGTTACTTTTAACAAGATCAATGTGGCAAGGACATAACCAAGATCAGACTTTTATCCCTATGAAATCAAAATCATAGTTAAAATAAACCCAAATTTAAAAACAAAATTCAACTGACCGGTCTGTAACCAACTGATGAATCAAGAAGTCATGACTTAAATGGAGAATTTTCATACAAACAAACGAACAAACATAAATTTCTCCACAAGAAGCAATCGTAGGCGCCAAAAGGAAAAACGGAAATCGGGCATATTACTGCATCCAAAGAGAATCTGAAAAGAAAAAAAAAAACTTCTTCCACCCACATTATTCTCCAGAATTCAACATTATTGATTCAAGCGTACTAGATCCATACTCAGAAAGAAACCTCGACTCCCAGCCAAAAGGAAAGGGGAAAAAAGACCAAACTTTATTTTTTCTTTCCCAATAAAGTCACAGCATTTATGCTATCAGAGCACACAATGTGACGGGCGAACAGTTTCCTGAAGACAAAATTCCTCCAAATCAAACAAAAATATGTCAAATCCAAGCATCCAAGCACAAAAGATGAGCGAATCCCACCCGAAACCCCCATAAAAATCCCGACATTTTTACCTCCAAGTGTAATCCAGCTAGATTTTCGGGAAAATCCAGTTGCATACAGTAGAGAGGAACTGACAGCGGAACACTCCAAGTTGGAGGAGAATGATGCAGTGGGGACAAATATAGGGGGGACAGCGCGCCACAGTCGCCCACCTAACTCCGGATCTGGTGCTTGGCGACCAAGCGATGGCTCCCGGATGGGAGACGTCGGAGACAAGGGATCAACGAAGCTTCAGCTCCGACCGCCCGGCGGCGACGCCATTAGGGCCCGATCAAGGCCGACACTGGAACTCCATTTGAGATAGAGAGAGAAAGAGCGGAAAATGGGAAGGGTAGGAGAGAGAAAAATATGTGAGGAGGAGGAGGAGGAGGGAGGCGGAAAAGAGACGTCCCGCCAAAGACTGTAATTTTCCTTTGATTAAAAGAGGGAACTGAGAGAGTGATGGTCCTTCTGGACATGGTAAATGCATTTTTTTTCTTTACATTAATGTAATATTTTATTTTTTTATTTTTTTTTGAAGTTCAATCGAATAATTAATTGTTGTTGTTATTTCGTACTATAACAACATTAATACAATGCAATTTGTTTGTTCCAGTTACAGATAGAGGCCACAAGAAAATTGTAGAAATATAAAAGTTTTATGGGAAGAAACTAAATTTAAAATCTCTCACATTCCAGGGTGGTCTATCAAATTTTAATTACGAGAAAATGCAATTTAATAATGCTCACATATACCTACTACATGTGGAGTATTAAATGTATTCCATCTAAACTATGCTTTAGAGCTCGTCTGTAAGCACATAGTTGTCCTCTTGTAATGTCTTTTTTTGGGTGATTTATAGATTTATCATTCGTGTTCATATATTTTTTGTGGGATTATGAGACTAAATAATATTTATTAAATTATGATATTGGATAATTTAATAATAACAATTAGTAGGAGTGAGGGCGATTATGCTATGAGTCCCACCTCCCATGGATTCGTGGTCCTAATAAATTCCTTGGCCATGTGCATGTCTATATCCCCAATTGTGCCTGAGTTTAGAGCTGGGTAGTTAGTAAAGTCTGAGAAAATATTTAACTTGATTCAGATAATAATAATAATAATAATAATAATAATAATAATAATAATAATAATAATAATAATAATAATAATAATAATAATAATAATAATAATAATAATAATAATAATAATAATAATAGATGCTGGGTTAGAACAACTTTAAATATGAAAACTAAAACTCACCACGATTCACATGTCGAGTTGTGGTTTGGACTTTTTTGAATTTAGATTTATTTTACGTATAAAATGAAGATGTATGAGTGTTTGCCTTACTTTGTAAAAATTTATATGGGCATTCATGATGCTCCAACATCATAATATGAATTAATAAATATTGATTGAATTAATCTTATAATCCAAGCTATTTTTTTACAAAATATTAAAATTAACAATCACCGTCAAACACTTATTGAATATCCTTTATAATAACTTTATCAATTCATAAGCTATAATGACATAATTGTCAAAACTTTGTATATAAAATTTTTAAGAGGACACTAACTATACAATTCAATATGTTGACATTAACTTATTAAGATTAATGTTGTAATATGAAACACATAATCGAACATCATAGTGCATACCATATGTGCACTATGAACCCATGTTGTAAAATCTAGTATGGGCCGATAGGTGTTTGAGATCAAAATTGGTCCTTGGTTCGATCAAAACTCGGCATTGGGTTTGACCCGCGTGGGCCGATCAAAATTCAAATTCGATCCGACCTATGAGTTTGCATGAACTAGCTACCTAAGTGAAACAAAAAAAAAAGTTTTAACCTTTAACCTTTTGAAACTTTAAATCTAAATTTTGCAATTTTGAGGGGCTACAACTGGACTCAAGCAAGGCATCAAACAACGGAACAACGGTAACTCAAGCGACGGATCGGCAACGACTTTGGTGCGGAACCCATCAGCGACGTCTCCTTCTCCTTCCCTCGACACTTTTTTCTCTCCCACTATTCGACTTATTCAGTTGTTTCCTCTCTACTTCTTTAGTTGTGAACATGTAGTTATCGGCTTGTCGCCCTTGGCTAGACGTGTTTGTCGTAGGTTTCACATGCTATGTCTCCACCCTTGATCAAACATACCCTTAGTCAAAGCCCAGGTAGCCATGGTCGAGGGTTCCTTTATTGTAGTTATTAAGAATTGTTGATGATGATGATAGATCTTCCATTGATTATGTGTATGACATATAAAGAGCAAAGAAAACAAAATGATTTTTTCTTGAATAATTTTTTTTGTATAGACCTTACACAAGAATAATAAAATATATGTGGGATAATCAACTTCGCAAAAACGTTCATTGCATTGCATATTTTCTAAATCCAACTTTTTTATTATAATAAAGATAACTTCTGCATAAAATTAAAAGTTCAACAAGGATGACTTGATGTATTGGACACAATTGTCAGAAGTCAAAAGATTGAAATTTTGAAATAAAGTTGGTTGTATCAAGATCGATTACGAAGTTTAACAATTAGCTATGTTGGCGACTAATGCGAAGCGTGCATTAAGATAGAAAATGACCTCGGGCTTGAAACACAGATTGGGTGTGAAAATAGGGTCAAATTCAATAAAGTCAATTTCACTTCAAATCTTATAATTTATAAACCTAGCACACCCTTCTCTCATCGCAAGTATATGGTAATCGTCGAGTACTTCAGGTACCGATCCACAAGTAAAACTTTATTTTCGTACCTCTGCTCTCACTTTTACTCTAGCAAGCCCATATCGAGGCTTGCTATCGGAGAGGCAAGCCCGATCCCTAGAAGGTTGAGGAATGATTAACCGGAAGCAAAATGAGTTTTCAAAATTAAAAGAGATCAAATGAAGAAATTAAAAGAGATAAATCTAATGATGGGAAGATACCAGAACCTCAAGTTCATCTTTGAATCCAATCTACCTGCTCTTTGACGTGAAAACTTAAAAAGTAGACAAGACCCTTAAATCACGGATCAAGGCAATCATGCTCTCGTAGTAACCGCTCTACTCTTTACCTTCCCGTTCTCGCGGTGAAGGCTTAGTGACAAGCGTCCCGCAAGCGCACGGGGCCTTGTTGTAGTAATAAAATATCGATCCCACGAGGAAGTGGCCAAGTTCTAGAATTATGATTCTCAAATCGTTATCTAGACGGTTAGGGTTAGGAAAAAAGTCTACACTACAATTAAAACTAAATAAGAAGAATGCGAAGCGAAATGCGAATGCAATATGCAACTAGGCGAAAATATGTATAAGAAATGTTCTACGATTTCGAATCCATTTGAGGTAATCATGCAAAGGAGATAATGATATGACATGCGTTAGATTCTTACTTCACTCCATAATTCATGCATTCCTCTTTCAAGACAACACAATTCTAACTAAGATTATGGGATAACACTTTCATGCACCCACTCTAACAATAGTTGCATTATATTCATGAGCTTGTAGAAGCAACACAAGATGATTCTATTTCTAGACACCACATTTTATATCTTATTAGGCAAAGCTACTAGTTGGATAAGATGATTTTCATCACTTAATAATCTAGTATAACTTAAATGAGTTAGCTACTCCCATAAAAGTTTAGCATCACATTCACCACATAAAAGATTCATAAGCATGCATAATCACCATTCCAAAACACTTA
>LTAE01001045.1:49924-63594 GCA_001647135.1 Pontederia paniculata | reverse complement strand
CCCCCTGCAACCCCCCGCCAACTCAGCGCCGAGTTGAATCGGCGCCAGTAGGGATTGAATGATCAGTCTCCATCTGCTATCTCCAACAAAAACTTTAGAGAAACAGGCCATTGATCAAGTGGTCTATTGGATGTCTTACCACTTGAAGTGGTCTATTGGAGGTTTGATCCACTCGAAGTGATCAAGATTGTGGTCTAGTTTGGACTAGGATCCTAACATTTGGTATTGGAGTTGTTCGATATTCATTGGACAGTTGTGATATTATTGATTCTTAGTTGGACTAAGAATCTAGTTATCTTCATCTTTCATTGCCATCTATCTGCATCGCTCACAATCTACATCATCTGGCTCGGCACAACCGCATGCAAAAAAAGAAGAATCTGTCATTATCCACCTCATTTGCCATCTACATTGCCACACTATCGGCCATCCTCCTGTTACCACCAACCACATCCAACCTGTCAGGAGAATGCGGCATTATGTCTTCACAATTTGAATTATCTATTTTTTATTGTCTTTCTCAAATTGAATTTTGGCTACATTCATATATTAAAGCAAATTTGGAACGTAATTTCAAAAAAGTACATATTTCAAAAAATTAAGAAAACAAGCTAGTGAAAATTCAGCTATCAATTAAAATATTAGAATATCAGACTCATTTTGAATAACTATCGAATCATGCTAAAAAATGGAGTGAATGTCAATTGGTGGAAATCTTTATGGAATGTCTTCTTCCTATTCTTCGACGATAATTTAAAGCTCAATGCCCGATTGTCATGATTGTTATTATTTCTTTTGCTCAAGTGAAAAAAGAATGTTTGAATCTAAAAGAATAAATTAAGATGAAGTTCAAGCAAGAGACACAAACATAACAATATCTATGAAAACATTGTTAATAATGGCAATACAACCACTAAAGATATCTGAATCATGAAAGGAGGAAGGATAAGTGAACAAACCAATAATTGGAGTATAATAATTCTCTTGATTCTATGGAGATCACTAATCCTGAATTCAAATAACTAAATATTAATTCTTATAATAATTTTGTCAAATGATTCATCAAAATTGTTGTGCTTGAATAAAAATATGTTGAAGAACAAGTTCTAATTTATGAAAACCGTATGTTAGTGATAGTACGAGAATTAGGATATGATCAAAAGTTGCATCAGAAAATGTTGAGATGACTAAAAATTGAATAATGGACTGTTATAATTAAAAATGACATATAGAAGTAGATATCCTAGGTGCTTCTTGCATGTGTGGTTGTGGCTCAATCACTCATTTGAGTCTCAGAACTACTCTGTGCAGCACAAAGATTTCCAAGATGAATATATTGTTCTTCAAAATTGTGATAAGACTAGGAGCCGCACAACCTCTCGACTTCTTTGTCAATCTAAAAAATATCTTTTTCTCCGTCCTTTTTTCTTGTCCTCCATCCTCCTTATTGAAGAATGACTTCTTTCTATATTCTTCTCCTTCTTATAACCATTTCTTGTCCTCCCTCCTCGGGGTTGTCCCCTAAATTAAAATTTAAATAATATGATAGAGAAATATTTATCTCTATTAATATATATATTATTAAAACCTTTATTTAATTATTTAAATAAAGCATCTCATTAAATATATTTTATAAATGAATAAAAAATAAAAAATATTGAGATTTTTTTATACTTATTGATATTTATACATAATGTATATCAATGATGCATATTATGTCTTTCAAGTTATAATTCACAGAGTGGGCAACTCTGCCCACTTTATGAATAATAATTTGTGAAATATTTGATAAAAAAATAATATGTGCAGCAATTAAAATAATATATATGAAATTATATCATGAGCAAAATTGTTTTGTATACTTAACGAGATTTGTAAATTATGCATGTCAATTATGCATATTGTGTCTTTCAAGTTATAATCCCCAAAGTGGGCAACACTGCCCACTTTTATGGGTAAAAATTTATGAATACTTAATATTTCGCATAAGACACTTGAAAAAGTTGTGTTTGATTTGTTTGCGTACTTTTACAATACCCGAAAAAATATAAGCATGTGATTGATCAATTCCCTTTGTGCACAATGCATTGTAATGAACTAATAAACATTCAAATTTCATTAACTCAACCAAAATATTTTGAACAAAATAACATGATAAGAAATAGCTCTACAAAACTCCATTGGAAGTCAAAAAAGAAAATCAAAATAAAATTTAATATATTTTGCTACATGTTTTATAGAGCACCTCTACTTGAAAATACTATCTTGAGAAAAAAATCTATTAAAAAATATTAATATAATCCAAATTAGAAGAGTCTAATGCTTCACAACATGGCATAAAAATGATATTGAAGATAAGTCATTTGTAATTCAACATTTGGACAAGTCAAAAAGTTTTCAAGAAGATTCATCTATTGTCAAAAATGAGATCTATGAAATTCAACCTCAATATGAGCCAAAAGTTCATGAAGATGAGTCATCCACTACAATTTGCAATGAAATTAATGTCGAAGACGATTCATCTACAGTTCAATATTGCAATGATGCTAAAAAAAGTTGAAGAAGAGTCAACGGTTGTTAATGCATACTTGAAGCCATAAAATATTGAAGATCTATCAAGATGCGAGGAATTCAAAACTTGTGTAGTGGACAATTAAATTTGAAAGTCATTTACAAAATTTCATGAGAAGAGAACTGGGAGATAAATTTCATCTTATTATATTTTTGTCGTGGGACAATCAAGGTGGATGGATTCGTTTGCTGAAGTGAAGAAAAATATTCAAATTGTTCAAGTCTACTTCAAATATTGTCCAATGAAACATAAAAAAAAAATTCTCGAATATGCTTCTACAAAACATTTTGGACAAGGCTATTTAAAGGTAGGAGTGTTAAGAGTCTAATTCTTTTACTTTTAGTATTTAATCTTTCCTTAAGATTAGATTTCCTTTTATTCATTTTAGACTGAATTATTTGGACATTTATTTGGTTTTTGAAACCTTTATTATCATGTTATGAAAATTAATATTCTTTTGATAATATGATTAGAGCGATTATCTTAGAGGCTTGACCACTCGAAGTGATCTATTGGAGGTTTGACCCCTCAAAGTTTGGATTCTCGCGAAACTAAGATCCTAAAGTCGTGTCCTTCTACATCATCTGAATCAACGGGAGAACACAACAGCAACCAGCAATGTTTCATAACAACTCTGCCACTTTGGACTTGGAAAAAACACTGCATTATTTCTAGCAAGTCATGTATGTGCCCATTCAAGAAAGTACGAAACATTAGAAAAGGAGAAAAGAAAGGAAAGAAGAAACAGAAACAAGTCTGATGCACTGTCCCCAGAGGTAATTGCATTTTCCTCCCTGTTACTCTAAACCATGAGACAATTGATCAGAAATGCTAATGATAAATCTAAAGAAACTATTTCCAATGTCAATTCAAGAATTTGGAGATAAGAAGATGGAACAAGTCTGGTTTCAATAACGCATGTATGAAGTATGTTCAAGGCAGAGATACACCTTGCACATCAATGTAGCAAAATCAGATCATCATTTCCCTCTGCGCTATAGTTTTATAGTATGGACCTTACTGAGAATTGACTGCCAGTATCACGTATCACAAAGCAACCAAGTTGAAGTCTGTATATACATTCATGCTTTCGCTCAATACTTTGTCAAACATCATTCACAGATACTGCTGCAAGCATACAAACATGCCTTCACCCAAAGAGGTAGTTATCTAGTTAACTCACATGCCTTTTCATTCAAAGAAATAGAACTGTTAAAGGAAAAAAAGGATGATAAGTCAAATATTTGTCAGTATGTGAGATTCATGGCCCTGGAATTTCATCTGCTTGCATTGTCATCTGTTGAGGAATCAGATGCAGAATCATCTAATGTTGAACTCGAGATACTTTCCGATGAACTTCCGTTTTCACCATCTGAAGATACAGATTTGTCCTCAGTCACTGGTCTTTTTAAGTGCCAGTACATGATGGTTGCTGTCAGCGTAAGTATCATTTTTTGATTCACCTAACGAAACAAAATGACAAATTTTCAGAAATGAATAATTAAAAACTAAAAAAATATCAACTGTATCCTTTAGTTCGGTTCAGGTTTATGTTAGCACTCTACCTCAAGTATGTCTTCTGGAAGCAAGAAGACCGAGCATCCAAGCTTCCTTGCTACTGATATGATGTATGAGGCATTCATTTTCTTTTCTTCATCTGCATTTCATAATTATCAAAATGGGTTATTTTTTTTTTTCTTAAGAGAACATGGAAGTTTTAAATTTCAAGCTACCGGCAGAAAACCTCAACCAAAGCTAAAACCGCAGATAGGAACATTGTGTCATGAACAGTACTAGCAATGTCTTGTTGAGTTAGAGCATGAAGTGGAACAAATAAGTACCTATATTTTTTTTCCAGTTTATATACTACAGAGAAACATTATTTGCTACATGAATCTCAGATAAACCATGGAAAAAGGAGGTGGAATTTTTAGTAAAAAGCCTCCCAAAAAAGAAAAAAACTAGTATAGAGCCTTAAAAACATAGCCGATTGTTGCTTAATGTAACCTGTTAAGCTGTGGAAGCATCCTATATTCAAGTATACTGTGGAATTATACGTGCTTATGAGAAAAAAACCCAGGAAGAACTTGAGTAATAACACAGTTGGCTATTGGCAAATTCATATTAAGTTAAGAGATTAATATAAACAAGATTTCAAATTACAACAAAATGTTCATTTAATTCCATGTATACTACAAGGAACATTATATGCCGCAAAAATCTCTGCTTTAAGCCATGAAAACTAGTTGAAAAATAAGCATTAGACAATTGTAGTAAATTGCACACAGTGACTTGGAACGAACTAATATATAGATAGCTTTGCATCTACTTAGGGAATACAAAGAATCTAGCAGCTAATAATGTAATAGTTTTTTTTTTCATTGTACATGGGCATTTGGAATTTACCAGTTTCGCCTTTCGTGACTAGGCTCCAATTCACAACTCGAGGCTCAACAACACTCAGCAAGTCGAGGAAAAAAATTCCACTCGAAAGGCTCTTATCCTGTAGAATATTTGAAACAATCCAAATGAATTGAGTCTTTCCAATAAAACTAATAATAAGATTAATGGTTGGACCTTAATGTCAAAATTTGATGAAGTATAAATAATTGCTAAACTTGATGTAAAAATATTATAGACGAGTATGCTAACATATGTCTTCTCTCGTTTTTGCAAATAGATTTAAATGTAAATTCTGTAATAAGATTCACCCTATTTGTGAACATTTGAATATTTATGCACTACAAAAATAATGCTACGTTGGAGACGGGTGCTTATATTGAAGTTATATGAAGACAACAGAAAATGTCCACAATTTGATAGTATGATCCATTTAGGATTGAACCTCAAATGGTTTCTCTAGTTGACAATAGCAGTGCACAAGAATGCAATACCTTGAAGCTATCCATCGAAGAATATCTTCCAGCATTTTTCACCCTATTGTTTGCCCAGTATAATATATCTGCATCTGTTATTTCCTTCCCATGGGAATGGAACCTCAAATTCTTCAAAAGTTGGAGAATGTTGAATCGCATGAGTTGCCAAAGGAACGCTGAAATGCAGTTATATTTGATTATAATACAATCTTGAATTAGACATGAATCTTAAAGGCAAATGTATAGTAAAATATTATCATTTGACCAAGTTCTGACAAAGTGTTTTCTATATGCATGTACTCCTTGGTGATGAAAATCTCATGACAAAACAAGAAAAAACATGCAATAATTTCAATAGTCTAATACTTACCCAATATCAGTTTTTTGTTCCCCTGAACTATATCATTACCGGCAATGTTAACCAGGGAGAACTTCAGTTGCTTCCCTATTTTTACGACTTGATTACAGTTCTCTACTTTTCTGAATGGCATCTTTATTGGAGGCTTATTTGCAATCTTCCAACACACAATACCAGGACATATCTTGTCGAGGGCTTCTAGAAGAACCCATCTAAAAATTTAAAATGAAAATGTGTTAAGACAAATATAATCTCTAGCTGGCTCCGAACCCAATATTCTAGAGCACTCTGTAATGCCACTTACCCATTTCTAAGATCTTCAAATACATTATTTATGTATGTTGAAATCCCAAGACTGTTGAGCCACAAACGAAATGCTCTTTCCTCCCTTGAAACTTGTGCATCATCAGTTATAGCATCGAGAAATGATATTTGCTTCATTTGTGATGATAACCCATTTCTGGAAACAATTTATTACAAACAACACAGATTGTTTAGAGTAAGAAACACAATGGTACTTATAAGCTTCAAGATAGGAAGATGTTCATGAAGGTGTACATTGGCTTCACAAAAGATTTACTATTTGATTATTGGTCGAGTTATTAACTCTTTGATGAATTCATAAAAATAATATTCGGCTAATATATGATTGAAAAAGCTTATGGTGCTCACCTTTTCTGAAAAATATGTGCAACAAAGGCAAGATTGAGATTCGGTGAACCTTCAACAATGTCTTTTGGAGTAAGATATCTTTTGCATCCCATCCTATCAGCATGTTCGAGAACTAGCTTCGCTCTTTCGAGAAGATCTTTGACTGTACTTGGGTAAGGCTTACAACTATGTTCAGGAGCCAAAACATTTAGCAAACAAGCATAGCCCTCCGAGTCCTGCATGTTAACACACAATAAACTTACCACTCAGATAATAAATTGGTATTTATATTTGTGCACATATGTCTATAAAAGAGTCCCTCAGGACCATGACAGACAAGGGTAAATTCTCTAAAACTCTATGACAGTTGTGCTGAATTTTCAATCTGATGTTAAAAGCCTGTTGATTTTTCTCTTGATACTAGATGGATGGAGTATGCTGTGATCCCAATCATAAACTTGAGTTCTTAAACGACTTAATAATTGAAGATTTAGGTGCTACACGAAGAGAACATTCATTCCAATGTAACATTTTGGAACTCAGGTGCAATAGCATATGCGATACCAGGCTTGGAGGGCATAGGGTGACAAAGATCACTTCCCTCAGCTCAAGTCTTGTGAATGATGTATCAGTTGCGTATATTTTGTAAAGAATTCTATTGATGCTTGATTGAATCTTGGATTGATCATAGATTTTTAGGGTAACATAATGATAGAATTTTTTTAATTTTAGTAGTCTATGTACCAAAATTGATACATCACCACGGTTATAAGAGCTTGAGATATCTAATGACGACCTACCTTGATATTCAAACTAGTTTATACACTCAATAAAATATCATATAAAGAATTGGGAAGTTGATATATATTGAAATTTCAAGTTGTCCAATCAACTAAGAGAACCCACTTCCACAATCTAGTAAAGATATATCATATTCTTATTTTGCATTGCTGCTGCAAGTTAATCTCCACCTACCTTAACATCGGAGGAGAAGTTTGTTATCAATCTCTTGAAGCCACCTTTCTTCAGATGAAAGTTCATCCATCTAAGTAAAATCTTCTCTGGTGGTAGACTCATGAGCTCCTCGACATCCTGGAGAACAAAAAAGAGTAATCAAAATAGGTATTTTCTTATTGTAGGTTGCACAAGATTCCTGACACACAACTAACAAAAGGGAAAATCTCAGACCTTGCTATCATCAACCAGCTCTACCAACTGAGGAGTTTTCTTCAGATTAACATCTGCCAGGAGTTGTATCTGATATTTGCATTTAAAAAGCATAAAAAAACTGATTGTTACCAATAGAGACAAAAAATATGAATATTATGATTAATTTAGGGTCCATATTAAGAGACTCTACCTTGATAATCTGAGATATTACCCCAAGTACAAGATGAGGCTGTATCAATAAAATATCAGTAAGTAAAAGATCAACTGATAATTGAGAATAAACAAATGCCATCATCATAGTTATCATTTAGTGTGGTTATAAGTCATAATTGGTAATCACAATATATTAGCACAGCGAAACATTAGACAAGAAGATTAATGTTTCCAAACCGATCATCTACTATTTGATACAACAAGATTGCATATTACATGACGCCTCAAATAGATGATACATATACAAGAATAGAACTCAGAGCAAGCAAGCATTTTTTTGGTCTGATCAGGAACATGCTACACTATGTAAATTATGAGGATCATGCTACACGAACATGCTAAGCTACACTAATTATCTTTTTCAGAGTAGATGAACATGTAATGAAATCCAAATTTCAAGCCATGTATTAATATGAAGGCCAAAGCTTACCCTGCCTTCAGCAAGGTCCTGCGTTCCAATGTTCACCAGAGTGCAACCTATGGCCTTGGCCGAGTTAAGGCCCAGCGTGTGGTTCTCGTTCTTTTCCCATGGATTCAGCAATCTCTTTGTATTGATCGCCCGCTCGTCGATCGTCCCCGGAACCGCCACATTGATCAATTTACTTCACAATCGAAACCAAATTCCCCATCACGTTCACTCAATTCGAACTCTTGTGACAAACAAAAGGAGAAGAACAAGCACCTCACCATAGAAGAACACCATCTTTGGAGATCTCGAAGAGGTCATTCGTCTGCGGATCGATGGGGAGATACTTCTTGAGGAAAGGATCCTCTCCCAGGTAGCTGTTGATGTGGGAGACGTACGAGGCCTTCTCCGACTCGCTGATCGTGTGGAGAAGCGTCGTGGTGGCGGCCTTAAGGAACGCCGACGACGAGCTCTTGCCGCCGCTCGTCCCTTGCATCTTGAGATAAACCTATTCATTCGTATATCATCAAACAAACGCACACTAGAACTCAAAAACCAAACAACAGGGAAAAAAAAAACTGGGTGCCGAGAAGCTCAAACCCGAAGGAAAAGCTCGAAGTCGACTTGTTCGTCGAGGTCAGGGTACGAATCCTTCAAGAAAGACGCCGCTTCCTCTATTGGGAGCCCGTCGCCGCCGATCTTGAGCTTGGACATGGCGGCCGAGAGGTCTTTGAGCTTGAGCGGGTTGTTTCCGCCGCCGTTGTGGTTCCTCAGCGCCGAAAACTTCAGCAGGACGCATCGACACATGAGACAAGTGAGGGGCAGCGCGAAACGAAAGCAGGGAGCACCATGGTTGCTGTTATACCTGTGATTTGAGGGAGCGGAGCTCCACCTGCGTGAACTGGTTCTGGAGCCATGGATCGGAGACCAGAACGCCAACAAAGCCGGCCATTTCGGGGGCCTCGCGCTCGTCCCTGATCTCTCGATCCCGTCCCCTCTCTAACGATGCGGATGAGGCTTCCTGCGGATGGAAAGGTGCGGAAGGAGTGTGGCAATGGAGAGGGAGTTCGGTGGTGATGGTGGTGGTGGGGAGAAGGAGAGGGAGAGCAGGGGAGAGGGTGGGGCTTCTTGCAGCTGACGCGAAGCAGAGCTGTGCCTGTTTGAAAGATGAGGAGAAAGTGAGAGAGAGAGAGAGAGAGAGAGATACGAATTCAAACGAAGTAGATAAATAACGTCTCCAAAAAGGGAGCGGGTATTAGCAACAGTATTATTATTACCACATACGACCGCTACGAGGGACTCGTGAAGTGAAACCGAATGGGAAACGCGTGACTTGAACTCAAAAACTTGCTCAAGGCCCTGCCTTTC
The DNA here is from genome assembly GCA_001647135.1 of Pontederia paniculata. Taxonomy (NCBI): domain Eukaryota; kingdom Viridiplantae; phylum Streptophyta; class Magnoliopsida; order Commelinales; family Pontederiaceae; genus Pontederia; species Pontederia paniculata. The sequence goes on along the minus strand of LTAE01001045.1, from coordinate 53,980 downwards.
TTCTACTTTTATTTTTATGACATCAACAACTATTCTTAGTCTATTATTACATGGAAACGAATTATTACACACACTTGAGAGCTTTGAAACCTTCATGAAATAGATGAAGAATAATAATAATAATAATAATAATAATAATAATAATAATGATAATTTCTACACTCATTATTCACCTAGTTAATAAGTAAGCTAAATTCAATGTGTTACTGTTGAAATATGAGGTACCAAATAAATGTCAAATACAGGAGATTTACGAAAATAAACATTCCTCAAAGTTTGATTTGGGCAGTGCATGTCACTTTCATATTGGCATGAGTGTGTGTGTATGTGGGGCCGAAACAGAGGACGATTAACTTAAAACAGGGGAGGCGAGTGGCAACATGCTCGACAAGGAATCAAATACCCCGCTCAGTATTTTAAATCTCCTCGTGTAGTACGGACGAACACTAATGTAGTCCAAAGATTTGGTTTGAATCGTCTTAAGCAACCCCTTTTGCTCTGTAAAAAGGACGGCCCTTTAATTAAAGACACGGGATCTCTCTCTCTCTCTCTCTCTCTCTCTCTCTCTCTGCGCCAATGGGGCTCCGGTGGTTGGTGTCAGTAGCTGGAGTGATTGAGCAAAGCGGTAGGCAAGGTTCATCATCATTTCATTTCTGCTTCGCCCACACTGATGCTAGTGGAATGAGGGGGCATGCATGTGGTATGGGCGTGGTTGTGTTTGTGGGTCTTTAGTTTGAACTTTGAAGGCCTAATGATGAACTGAGATTTCTGCCAATTGCTCTCACGTCCCTCTCATCTTTATGCATGTGGCAAGTGCTCTTCTCGTGGCCCATCGTGCCGGGAGAAGAAAGAAGAAAGAAGGAGAAAAAAAAAAAAGGAAAGAGGAGTGGTCACTCTCTCAGTCGACTTCTCTTCTTTTTTCCTTTCCCCTGCTCTCTCTTTTCCTGCATTAAACAAAGAATAACATCTGATGTGCACGTAGCCCTTGTCGGTTTGGGGCTTCCTTACATAGTTTTCATGATACCTCATGTAACATAAGTTATGATAAAACAGTACTACAGAAGCATACTTGCAATATAATTACCAGCACAAGGTCTTAAGGTCCAAATATAGTTAATACATATGTAACACTGTCACACATGCTAACAGCTCTGAAACTTCCACCTCTATATATGAAGGTACCTATCTTATTATTCTCAAATGGTTACTACTACAAATCTACAAACTGAAATCCTCTGATAAAAGTCCCAGTTGGAGCACTCATCAGATTGTCCTCTGCCGATTCATTCAACTCCAACTACAAGCTTCAAAAACTGGACTTTCTCATCGATCTGAATTGTATCAGAGGAGTCCTTCAAGGACAGAGGCGGCTCCACTCCTGTGAAGAAGTAGAGGGCTCTGAGCTCCTCTACTGCAGAGGAATGAAGCAGGGCGGTGTATCCGATTATGGTTCGCAGCGCGGATATGTCTTCCCAAATCTTCTCCTTACTGTACATTTTCTGCAAATTGCAAATGCACCATTTGAGTCCATTATTCCAACAAGTAATAGAAAGAACAGATCCCCCTGACATCCTCAGATCACATAGCTTACAAGATTGCTATGGAGCATGCCAATTAATAAGAAACCTTAAACTTTCAGCAGTCAGGCGAGTGTATGAGAATTCTCAGCACCTTATTTTTTTCTAGCTCCATTGCTTTCTTTTTAATCAGTTCCATTAGGTTTTCTTGTTCCCATTCAGATCAGTACTAATATCAACTAAAAGTATAGAATAGAAATCATTTGTCCCCACATCATGTTTCATTCCTTATGCAACTAATTTTCTTATTCTACAATATTGATAACTAATTAGCAAGCAGTGAAATCATGTATATTGCTTAAAACAGGATAAGTTAATTAACAAACATTGAAATCATACACGGAAGAAGATCACGTTCCCGGGGGTTTTACTAGTTAATAGTTTATGTTTATATGTTTATTCTCATGACTAACCATTGTAAACATTAGTTTTTATTCTTTTGGGTATAAAATAGTTATTAACAAAGAACGAAAAAAATATCTAAAGAGCAATATGAGCAATCCAATTTGTTATTCAATGAAGGCACTTAATCCAATTGAGTAAACAAAATCCAAGTCACGTTTATATTGCCCCTTCAATGTTTAGTAAGGAGATAGTTCTCATCCTAGAACAAGATTAGTTAAGACAAGTAATCTTTTGTGCAAAGAAAAGAAGATCTTGTGCATTACAATTGTTTGGTCATTTAAGGCTATTTGTTAAAAAAAATTAAGGAATTCCTACACTTGGTGTTCTAGCATCCGATTAATCAGACAATAATAATTTATCTTATGAGTTAAACAATATTTGATTTTCTTTTATTTATTAACTTACTAATTTATTAGTCATAATTTATCTATACATCTATGCCATTTTGAATCGACCCTCATATATCATTTTTGTGAGAATCATGTTTTAATGTATGTTGACTCAAATGATGACCATGCATCAACCTTACATACTGACACACCATTTTCTAAAATATTTTTTAAAGTTTGACTTTCACCGTTTTTTATTTTGTTTGCGGAAAGCAATCAACTCTAGAAATAAATAAAAACCTCAGGTTTGATCTTTTGTCACTGTACCACTGATGATAGGCCAACAAGCACTCAGCTGAATTGGCTAAAGGGATACACCATAACATGGTCATCATGAGACCACTCAACGAACACATACAATAGAAACCATCAACAACAATGATTAAAATGTTGCACATTACCTAAAAGGTCCATCCCTCACATCTTAATTCACCTACAGGATAGAAATGCTAAATCCTCCTAACATCATCCTTACACTCGCATCTTAAAGATATACAAAAGAAAATTAAAATTGATAATTAGGATGGTTAAGAGGATTTAACATTTCTCTTATTAAAATAAAAACATCTACTTTATGCATTATATGTATTAGGCCTAAGCTCTCCTAATTTCTTAGATAAAAAAATTATAGATTCAGGTGCAATTTTTTTCATTTCATCAAAAATTTCACCTAATTTATTAGAGAAGTTGACTTTTATTTCATCATTTTTTCTATGCATAGCTGTAAAAATAAAGCAATGAAGCATAAATAAGACACCATATAATATAATGTGCGTTTATTACTTATATTCACATAAAAAGTTACGTACCTCGTCCGATGGCTGACGCTTCTCCTTCTCCGTCATCGTGAGGCCATCAACTTTGGCTTCCACGGTGTTCTCCGCCGCCGATGTGTACTCCGAGCTCAGCGCCTCCGAATCCGCGGCCTTCGCCAACGAACTGCTGATAGCCTTCGGGCACTCCTCGCTCTCCTCTGTAAGCTTCCATTCTTCTTCCTCCTCCACGTCCTCGGTAGCGTCGACACTGCGATCCATGGCTTCCTCGAAGTATCCTTCTTGCTCCTCTAATAACTCCTCCATTAGTGTCTCTGAATCAGCAGCTGGAGGAGGAAGTAGAGACCTCACGACCTTCTCGGCGGCGGCGACGCTGGCCAGGTAGACGGCGAAGGGGACGGAGAGCGCGAGGCCGATCGTGGAGAAGATGCAGTACGGAGGGATGACGAGCGGCGCCGTTGTCAAGGCGGCGCCGGCGATGGCGGCCTTCTTGGTGAGCCTCCATCCCTGGCTTAGTGCAACAGAACCCACCGCCTTGGCCCATTGTTCTCCTGTCCGTAAGCCTTGTTGGTCGTCGTCGTCCTCACCATCGTCGTCTTCTTTAGCGTGTGCAGAGCTCGGAACCATGTTCAAAACCATGGCGGATGCCGCCGTTTCCGGGTGATATGGAATCGGCCATTCTTGGAACAGGAAGAAGCTGATAAGGAGGCAGAGAAGGAGGCGGTGGTGGAGGACGCGCGTCAAGTGCGAAGAGGAGTTCGTCGCCACGTCGTTTATGTTCTCATTTGACAAATTCCAACTCGATCTTCGGTAATTTCTATTATTATTATTATTATTATTATTATTATTATTATTATTATTATTATTATTATTATTATTATTATTATTATTATTATTATTATTATTATTATT
>LTAE01001045.1:24327-49905 GCA_001647135.1 Pontederia paniculata | reverse complement strand
CACTATATTATTATTATTATTATTATTATTATTATTATTATTATTATTATTATTATTATTATTATTATTATTATTATTATTATTATTATTATTATCCTCTCTCAAATTCAATTAAAAATTTATAGAAGTTTAAATATTAATATTAGCATGGAGAAAAGTTAGCCGTTATGGTTGATACATTATAAAGAATAATTCATCATAAATAATTTTACATTTCTAGGATCTTTTCGGAACATTTTTTAAGTAGAAACTTAAATTCCAATAAAAAATAAGCCATGTCCAAGCGGAGGAATAAATTCCGCATGCTTAAATAATTAGTTACATGTCAATATTTTCAGTTACATATAACTAAAGTCATTAAAAAGTCACAATTTTTATTATATACTTCTTTCTTATCTTCAAAAAAATATTTGATGAATACTATAGAAAATATTTAATAATATTTTGCTTTACGAAGTTAATAATGTATTATTTTCTTAAAGTTATTTCTTGTTACTTTATCTCATGTTCTGTACTCTTCTTGATATTTCCTTTTTTTAGGGTAAAAAATATTGATATCCGAAACATGTTTGTATGGCCAACATGTACCAATGCGTAAAATATCAAAAGTAATTTCACTTTTAGAGCCACACAATTATACTCGAAAGGAAATCTTGATGGTTAGCTGGAGGAAAAATGATATAATGGAAGGATATTCCTATTTGTACTGAACACGCGTATATGGTTATAATTTTCATCGGTACAAACATATTTTGCTCTGCATAAACGGAGGGACAGAGCAGAACTTTTTCCTCATTGGCAAAGGTATTGTTCTGATGCCGTGACTCAAATTTTTATTAGTTTTCGAAAATTAATCGCTTAAATATATATATGAAAAAGTATATTGCTAAAGTAATAAATATTTTAAGTTCAATAAGTATAAATCAAATTACAAATTTAATAACATAATATAATAAAATAGTTCTCACAAATTTTAATACCAAACTAATCTTATTTTCAAAATTCTTAAATTAATAATATAATTTATTTTTATAATATAGTAAGAAAATTATACTATTAGGTATAATATATTTCATTTGAAAATAACATTAACTCACGAATTTTTTTAGACTGTTTAGTGGTATTATTAAAAGTTGATTAGCGACATTTCTAAATGAGTCTATATTTCTGCTAACACATTCGGAAGAGTTGATAATTTAAATAAAAAAAGTATTGTTTTAATATCGGCAATACATAATTAATATTTTAATCTTACCTTAATGAAATATAATTAGGTTATCAGTTCTTTATTTTTATAAAACAATATCCGTTACCATTTGTATACTAAATTTTAATTAAATAACTATTATAAAATTTTATCATAATAAGTTAATAAATATCCTTATAGTGAATTATTATACTTATAATAATATAAATATATTTTTATATAATTATTAATATTATGTATGTTGTAGTTAAAAAGATACGAAAGTAGGATTAGTTATGACCTTAGTTTTCATATCCTAACAAATACTCACTAGCGGCTCCTCCCCACCCACTAACCGAAACAAGATTAAAGGCTCGTATGTCATTGAAAAGAAAATATATTCTAAACAAAGACTAATGACCTTTAAGATATTTAGTTGATTGAAATTAATAGTTACATATGTAACACCACAATAGCACATCCTATCACGTCACAGAATATCCTGATTTTATACTTTATAGTTGATTTTTTGACCACTTAACAAAATTTGAAAAATAAAAACTTTTCAAACTTTAAAATTCTTTCATAAAAATAAAAATGTGGAAGTTTTACATAAAATAAATTATCTAAAAAATGACTAGTGCAACTAAATAGGAAAAGATTAAAAAAGACATCAACTATGAATCACTAATCATGACAATAACAACGACCACGAGCATCTGTCATTGCATGCACCAACAGCCATCCTCTCTATAGATCACTCACATGCATGATCCAAAACATGGGAGACAATTCTCCCATGAGTTGTAACACCCAATAATGTAAGATAATTATAATAGATGAACTTAAATGTTGATAATGCCTTGAATCTTAACCCAGTGGAAACTCATATGCCCCCCTGTGCATCATAACCGTCGAATATTTGGGGCGACCGCCCGTCCCATACGGGGGTCTCAATTATTTTCATAACAATAAATAAATATAAAAATAAGCTAATGACAAGAAGCAAAAATATCAATTATTTTTATCATTCATTACTTAACTTTCTTTCACCATCTTTGACATACTTACTTTCATTGCATAATGAGTTTACGACAGATAGTCAAACATCAATCACTCTATACATATTTTATTTTCTTTACATAAGGAGTAAGCTATAATTAATAGTCAAACATCAATTACTCCACATCATCAAGCTTTCATCATTATATCATCTTTCATTACTTTACTTTTTATCAGTCAATGATCATCATTCTTCATTCATCATTAATCATAAATAATCTAATACAACATGAACAATGCAGTAATTAAATCATGTGATAATTTTTATTATCTTTGATTTATCATATTAATGACTTTAAGATGACTTTGAGGGTTGTTTTAGATGATTTTGAATTGGCTCATGAGTCTTGAAGGTCTCGCTCATTCAATACTAGATGCAACGAAATTCACTTCAACGTGTACCTTTTGTTGCATGACAATGCATCTACTACTAAGGCTTGGTAATAAAAAGGCATGTCAAAGTGATGGATTTGATTATTCATTCTTATAATCATTTTTGTATAGAGGTAAGGAATGAATGGATATCTAAAAAAGTTCGTATGAAATCTACAGTAGGTTAATGTCGTATGTCCCAAATATATGCATGTTAATATTATATAGTTTAAAAATATACAGATAGGTAAATAATTAAGTTAAGAAAAATATTAGACCAATTATGTTTAAATTAAAGCAAGACTTTTGATACTATTAAACATTAGAGCTAATTCGCGTGGTAAACATTTTCTCCTCCATTAAACATTGTCTTAGGACCTTTTTCTGCTATCTTTTATTTATTTTGTCCTAATCCATTTAGCAACAGCGACAACAACAACAACAACACGATGAGGTTGAAGTTAATACTTGAAATTGATTCCGGGTTGTAAGCTGTAGAAAAAGTTGATTATTTTTGCAGCAAATGAGGCCGAAGGTTTTCAATAAAGATAGTTGTTAGGTAACTAATTAATTGGAACACTATTATTATTAAAAATAGGAATAGTTGCACCCTCTAAAAAATTCATGGATTTCTAAAAAAATAGGTTAGTGGGGGTGCACAAGCCATGATCGACAAGGATGCTCGAAAAACTATTACCCCATCGGAGTTCATCAAATCGACAAACTATCGCCCCATCAACTAGCTCAAAGTCGTACCTACCGATGATGTCGTTGCTATCGGAGCCGCCGACATCGGCGAACTTTGATGAGGCGGTAGTTTCTCGAGCATCCTTGTTAGTCGCGACTTGTGCACTCTCATTGACCTATTGACGAGAATTTCAAGAATCATGGCAGTAGTTCCAGCTGCTTTTAGTATGTAAAATATGTACGTATACATAAAGGTTGATTAGTAGCTAATTGATTACATAGATAAATGCCAAGTGGTAAATGATTAAGTGTGATAGGAGAAGTTAATTATGCTAGGGTTAAATTAGATTTTGGACATAAGTGAATGTATTAATGGATGGTGATACAACAATAATATATATAAGATCGTAAGCCATAAATGATTAAATGAATCAAGGTGATATGATTACTATAATAAATATCATGATGAAACAACATCAAGTAAAGGATTTATAAGGATATGATAATTAATTATATTAGGCGTAGTCATCTTAAGAAGGTAAGTTATGAAATTCTAATCATATAAAGGTTAAAGAAATGAATGAAAGATTTGAATTCAGATTACTAAATTAAATTAATTTGTTAAATCTGAAAAATGTGAATAATAAGAAATATTATCATTGTATGACTTATTGGGTCATGAGATTAATCCTAAATATTTAGTCTATGTATATGATCATATAATAGAAACCACTATTTTGTTCGATTAGGCTCTCGAATTGTAGATTTGCTCGGATGCAAGAGACCCGACGAGATCGAGTGCAGCCTAGGTGAGTGAATTTCACAAACTTATATGTCCACACCGTAGGTGGACCATTTAATACATTCCTTAGCTCATATGATTAATTACATAAATTAATGGTGTGATTGTCTTTGAGCTGATGTGATGTAATGTAAAATTTAATTTTTCGACATTTACTTGAATTTCGTTGTGATTTTCATGGATTCAAATGTTTTTGTATTACTCTCTTATCATAGATTTCTTGTGGATGTGCTTCTGTGAGATGTATTATGAATCAAGTGTAAAAATCTATATTTTCAAAATATCTATATGAAATATAATATCATGACACATCATGCATGTAACATTAGAGCATGCATGATGGCTCGTAGTGGAGTGAGAAGGTTACATGTGATTGAGGAGGTGACTTAGCTTGCTTAGGCGAGATAGATCACTCACCTTGTGGACAATGACCTATATTGTGAGATTATAGAATATTTAGCTCGCTTAGGCAAGGCAGATCACTCACATTGTAGGCAATGACCTACATCATGAAATGATAGTCGATGGAGATATGAAGCTCGCGTAGTGAGGACGATCACTGACCTTGCAGACGACAACCTGCATCGTGAGATGAAATAGATGGAGATATGGAACTCGTGTAGGTGACACATATCACTCATTTTGTGGGTGACAACCTATATTGTGAGATGATAGTATGATCAAGATGTGGAGCTCCCTTAGGCGAGGCATATCATTCATCCGTAAATGATGGCTTACATGATGAGATAATAGTTTCAGCGAGGAGGTGGTGGAGGATTCGTAGGATGCGATGTGGTGTCATGACACGTAGATATTATCATAATTATCATGATTTAACTCTGTATTTGGATTGCAAATACTTTCATATAAAATAAGTTATGTATGATATGCTTATGTGTTTAACATATGAGGTGGATCTCGTGATTGGATTTCTGTTTGGATTTATTTTTTTGTTTTCATATTTTGTGAAATATTTATCTTCACTGAGCTCTTTATGTTCACTCCTCTATTTCTACTATTTTTGCAGGCAAGGAGGAGGAGATGCTCCTCGTGGAGTGATGATGTTGCTTGATGCATGTTCACGGGACACTTAAATGAAAAAATAATTAGGATGTGTATGAGAAATCGAGATGATGAGTCGTGTCTTTTCTTTCTTTCATTAACATAATCTTCAGCCTATTTTTTTAGAACATTTATGCTTATATTTTCGTTATTTATGTTGGAGCATTGTGGACTCCTATTAGGGCATCCAACCCATTTACATTTGTTATTATCATTATGATGTTGATATAATTCGAACTTGGCCTATATATCTCTATGTATATGACGCATAAATAGAGTTTTAGCAAAGGTCATATGTCAGTTTTTTACAAATTTAAGATAGTTTTATTTTTGAACCAACAGGTATTATAGTTTAAATTAGAATTAGCGATATGTCGAAACAACCCCTTTGTCGTGTCCCGGCGTCAGGTTTGGGGCATCACATAAGGTATGTCAGATTGAACCACTATAAATTTCGTGCCCCTATTGCATTTCTTGTTGTATTCTAACTACTTCCTAACTTCCTAATACTGCTTAAGCCAGTCTTTAGGTATCATGGGAATATTAGAGAGAGATTGTGTGTGTGTGTAAGTAGTTGATAGAAAAAGAAATTGTAGTGAGCAAAGCTTGAGAAGAAAGTGTATTTGTAGTCTTCATTACGAGACAAATGAACTAATTCATCCTCTTTTTGGTGCCACGATTCTTAAGCCTATTTGTACAATGTATATTTATATTTACAACCAAATTGCTCTATCCATAGATATATCGAAGAAAACAATAAAGTATTGCATCATTTCCATTGGAAATATATGAATTTATCCAAATAATTCATTCTACAAGTTTAATCTGCATAGCCTTATTTATTCTTTGCTAAAAGAACATTGTAAGGGGGAATTACTACATATTAAATAACTGTTTAAATCAACGAGCTGATAAGAAATCAAAATCACTCCAGAAATCCAAGGCATTTAAGAAAATCGACGAGATTCAGAAAGAACTGACCAAATTAAATAGATTTAAGTCCAGCGAAATGCAACTTTGCAGCTCGCATACCATGTCAAGGATTCAACTCGATCATAGCTTTAGAAGATCATATCATAGCTTTTGAACAAGGATGTTGCAGCTATAGTAGAACAAGAACTGGCCTCTCAAATTTATTTCAAAAGGATTCGATCTCACCAAATTGCACTACAACACTCGTGTTTTATATCCCTCCTTAAAACTATGAAGAGAGTGTTTGAAAGGAACAAGAAATTAAAATCTCGCCTTATGAGCAGTAAAAACTAACTAAACTATTCTTTTCTTAGTTCTCCACATGGCGTATAGCCCACCAGACTAATTAGATGTCGCTTGCTATCACGTTTTCGATCGTTCGTCTTTGATCCTTCACAGGCTTCTCACTGTGACGCATGACCACTGTGTTCTGCTCTGAATGCTGCAACAGACATATAATTAACAAGTACATATCAGTAGGCTAAAAACACATTGTTTGTTTCTCTTCTTCAGGTATGAAATATTCCAACATGCATCAAGAGAATAATCTTTTCAGCAAGATTTCTATATAACTGATCAGCTTGACTCTTACTTCCAAAAGCTGAATTTCTAATGACTATGGAAGGATTAAATCCTGGGAATCACTCTGCATCAATTATGTACACTGTCACTCCTAATATCATCCAGTCCTTCAAAGAGAAAATGACAGAGAAACTAGATGTACCATCTGATGAGGGATGCTGGATACTTTGTTTGAAGATCCTCGACTCGATGCTACGGTCATTTGCTTCCTCTTGTGGAGAGACCCGAGTCTAGATAAATAATCTAGGACTGAATTTCCAACATGTTTTCTGCTTGTGCTTCTCAGATTCGAAGTACTGCAGCCCCAGGTGTACCTGACATATGTTCTCAACTGAACAATTCGAGATCAGTATTCACAGTCTTCTTCTCTACCAGGTACATGAACAAGTTTTTACTGAATTGTCGTCGATTACCTTGTTCCAGTTCTTCTGAGCACGTATGTGGCTTTTTATTTCTCTCATCGTCGTATCCTCAGAGTGCAGCTTCTTTACTCTGGACTCGCACTATATATATCATTCAAGTCATTTCATGTACTTTATCTTTGCAGCATATATATTGAAGTCAATTCAGAATGTTAATTTATCTTGTAACATGCGACTAGTACCTTAAGAAAATTTCCAATTAAACAGATATATGAATCCGGATTCCGAAGAGACCATGAAAGAAATGAGCTCAAACTCCTAATTACTCAAATAGAGTGCTAAAAAGAATCTTACTTGCAGCATGAAATATACGAATATTGCAACACTAATTGCATGAATACCACCAACGTCAGCTAGAAATTCCACTGCAAGAATAGATAAGTGAATCAAATTCAAATCCTATAAGAAAGTTGCAGCATGAGGCAGAAGAAGAAGCACTCACCAATGCCTAATACATTCTCTCTGTCAACCTCGACGATGTAACCAGACATATATCACTACAAGAAAACTTCGATTTTCTGACCGAAATTTCTGAGGGAATTAATTCCCTCAGAAATACTTAGTGATATTTCTGAGGGAATAATCTCGTCAGAATTTCTGAGGGGGGATAAAAACCCGTCAGAAGTTTCTGACGGGTGCACCCGTCAGAATGCTTCTGACGGGTGCCCGCACCCGTCAGAAACTTCTGACGGGTGCTCGCACCCGTCAGAAAGTACCATCCCGTAACAAAGTCACGGGATGAAGTTCACGGGGCGGGCCCCCGTGAACTTTGCCCCGTGACTTGTCACGGGGTAAAGTGTTCTGACGGGTGTCCGACACCCGTCAGAACATTTTCTGACGGGTGTCGGGCACCCGTCAGAACATTCTGACGGGTGTCGGGCACCCGTCAGAAAGTTCTGACGGGTGTCTTGTCTGACGCGAGTCCCATCTCGATTGCGCCCGTGAGCAATTATATCTGATGTAAAGTGTAACTTTTACTAATCCTTCTTATGAGCCCTCAAGGGATTTTTGGAGCTTGCTGGGTTCAGAGAAAGACGAACCAGGGACAAAGTCATGAACCACAGGTTGGATGAGCCTCAGGTTTTTCAGGTAATCAAATCTCTGTGGAAACAAATGAACCTTCAAGATGTTCAAATCCAGCCCTCGGAGTGTAACCGGCACGCCGTGCACATAGCTCCCAGCATCAAGCGTGCCACTAACAGAGTTCATGTATTCTTTCTCATCATGAGACTTCGCTAAAAGCCTGAACTCAAAACCCGCAGCAGATGCAGGATCGTTCGGAAGGTCCCCAAAAAACCATGAGATGTAGTGATCGACTCCTGAAACCTGACACCTGCTGCAGCTGAGAGAAAGAGTAGGCCCTCTGCTTGAGTTGTGCCAAGAGTAGTTCGCATAGGAAGACATGGGGGACACTGAGACTGAGTGTTCCATGAGGCCTGGATTCCCTGTCACTGCTGCTGCGGTAGGGCCGTGCAGGTGAGAACAGGTCATGGTAGATATCGTGGTTATGTTGAATTCAAGGTCATTTATAAATGATAGCAAATCTGGTGCATTGCTAGGCCTCAATCTTGGCACCTCCATCGTTCTCCTTGTAATAAATCTATAAACCAAACTGTGAAAAGTTCAAACGAAGGGGTAGAGTAAGTAAAGCTTTGGCACCACTTGTATCAGAAACCACTGGATCTTGATAAATGATAAGATTTATATATTAGCTCAAGTACATGCATGAAACTTACACAGCTGAAAGGCCTACGAACCATATCCAGCTTGCTATAGAAAATGCACCACCAAGTTCAGTTTTCCTCTTCTTTACCACATTATTGTCATCCTGCCAAAGGAAAACACTACTAATTAGGGAGAAATACAAATTGCCAGTTTCTTGTTTCATTTAATCAGGAACTATCTATAGAATTTTAAATATTACTAATGAATTAAATAAACACTACAGTTATTTGAAAACAGAATATATGAAAAGCTCATTTTGAACACTGGCCTTTTCAGTTGATAGTTACTAATTAGTCATTTCCCTAGATAATTACTTGAAAATAGTTCCATGAAAATATATGCATTTGGATCCAAGTTAATTGCATATTTAGATTGTACAAACAATGATATAAATTTATATTATATTCTTATAATATAACAGCCATATAATTTGAGTTGCAAAGTTTGACAAAGTGTAATGGTATAGATTTGTCATGCATATCTGAAATACAATAATAATGCATTTTATCCAATTGAAAAATAGTATTATATTATACAGCTCATTTCTCCCCAAGTCCATGGTTTTACATAGTTAAAAATAAAACATCACATAATTAATTAATTACAGTAATAAATATATCATATCAAATTAAAGAACCCACTGTCGGTAGGATAATATTGAATATTCATAACTATTACTTAGATTTGCATCCGTTAATGTTTGAATTTTTGCAAATAATAGTAGGTATCTAACACACAGAATATTAACTTTTTTTTAAAATTCATCGGAGAATATTAACATTTTTTAGTGAAAAAAAAAAGAGAAAAGGAGCTTTGGGTACTACTTTACCAGTTGATGCTTGGTAGCGAACCGGACGTCCAGCCGAGCGATCCGCCAACGAACTCGAAACCACACGGATTTACCGCCGTCGAGCCTCCCGGACCGGACGGCGACGCAGAACGCCAGCCATAAGGCTACTGCTACGAGCGTGGCCTTCAGCAGCGCCTTCTCCGACCGCACCATCCGCTCCAGCGACTCCATAGGGAGCACCGCTCCCAGGAACGTCGAAGGCCCCATGGGTCCTCCTCCCGGCGCCACAGTCCGCGCCGTCACCCAGTCTTCGTTCTTCGCCTCCAACAGCACGCAGCTGCCGCCGCCGCCGCCGCCCTCGCTCTTGTAGTAGCCGGGGTTGCATGCGCAGAGCGTGGAGTTGTACGCGAAGGAGTTGTCCGGACAGACGGACGTCGAGCGAATAGGTTCCATAGTTGCAGTTTAAATCCACCTTAATTTGGCAGACGCGAAAACGTAGTAGTAGGATGAAATATGCTCTGAGAGTGAGAGAGAGAGAGAGAGAGAGAGAGAGAGGGAGCAACTGAGCAAGGTGTCGTAAAGAGAAAGGAAACCAAGTGCTGCCCGCCAGTGGAATAAAGTCTTCAACGCGCGCGCGCGCGAGAGAGAGAGAAAGATCTTACAACTAAACGACCAATCTTTGGAGTGCTGCAATGATCGATCGCATAACCTGAACTTTTTTCACGAAAGATGCTTAATAAAATTTATGTTTTACATTATAAAATTATTGTGGATAGATTCCAAAGTTAATTCTAATCAACATCTTAATTTTTTTAAACATATCTTCTCTTTAGGGTTCTTTAGAAACCAGAAGTAACTTTTGAGCATTGAACTATTTGGGAGAATTTTTTTTGGTGTGTTAATCAGATCTCATCGTCACTAATTTACTGGAGATGGTTATTAGAGTTCGAGAGAACCAATTGATTGTGATAGCGAGAATTTTGACTGATGAAGTCTTTCATGATCCTGTATATGATTTTGAACTTTTTTTACAACAGAAACTGGTTAGATTCTTAATATTGAATCGATAAATACATAACACTATTTGATGGGTATATTAGGTATATTATATCGATAAATACATAAAGCTACAAAAAATTATGATGATAATATAAAAATTCAAGATAAGAGGCTAAAAGACATGGGTAAAATGTGAATGTGGTTATGCACTTATAAGTGATTATATTATTTATCATTCACAATGTATTTTAAATTTGTGTGGATAATTCAAAATAAATAATTTCTTAAGTGAGTTGGAAATCTTATAGAAGGTATCAAAGATAATTTACAAGATGTCTCAATGGACGTTGAGTCTGGAAAAAGAATGTAAAAATTTAAAACAAGATGTCATAAGTTAGTTCCACATAAAAAAAATTAAAATAAATCTCTTCACTGTTCAAGATGTATTTTAAAATTATATGAGACATTAGTCTAAAGTGGTTAATTTTTTTGGATGAGTAGAGACTGTTAAACTGTGTTTAATAAATAATCAAAGTTCCATATTCGGATGGTTAGAAGCTTATACGAGGGCTTTCTTGATGAGTTGAGTGTTATTACACTTTATTTAATAAATAATCAAAGGTTCACATTCGGATATTAGAAGCTTTTAAGAGGCAAACTCAAAACCTCCGGGACTTCTATAACTTTTGTCACTTATATACGATAGTTTATTATGTACATGATTTAGGCACGAAGATAAGAAATTTTGTCACTTTAAGGCCCGTAATGTTTACAATCCAAAACATAATCTTTTGTCGTCTTATTGGTATAGCCCGTAATATATTCTTTTGATCAAGTCAAATAGAATCCGTGGGTATGGATTTGAGAAATCGATCCAATCTAGTTATACATCTTTATTATTTTAAATTTTAATTAATTCAATATTTATATTTAGTCATCTTAATAGTTCCTATTATTTTCATGATTTTATTCTATTTATTTCTTTAGGTTTTTTGTTTCAATATCATATCATTTATATTATAAGATTAAAAAATCCATAAAGATTTTTTATCTCACTATCCATTTTTTTTCTAGTTTCTATTTTTATATTTTTTTAACTATTGGTAAGACACTTTTCAAAAAAGTGTACTATCATATGCTGATGATGTATGTTCCCCAAATTCACTTATAGTGTGTTTGGATTGAGGGTAATGGGGAGGAGGATAATACTTAATCTTATTTGGATAATAATTTTTTGAAGGAGTCTCTCCTAACTAACTAAAAATTATTATCTCGAAATTGGGATTGAATGGAGGGTAAAAAATTTTACCCTTCGTTCCCTTCCCTACCATTATCTTCCCCTCTCCTCCCTTCCCTTCCCCTCTTATATCCAAACATACCATTAAATCGCTCCCTCCCCTTTGCTTACAGTGATCTCACTAATTCGGGATTCAATATCTTCTGATAGGTATTCTAATTTATAAGAATTGCTATAGAATCCTAATATGGAAAACTTTCGATCATTATATGTTAAGGGAGTGTCAATGTATAAATTTCATAGTGCTAGGAGAATTATGACTCATTGTAATACTTTGTGCGGTTCTTTTATCTTATAATATTTCTATCGTCGCGGGGATGTAGCCCAAATAAAAGTAAACCTTGTAAATTATGTATGTCTTTTTCTACATGGGATCATCTTATATCCACAATAAGTTGGTATGAAAGAGAGGTTCTTTGGCGATCCTCCATTAGGCGAAAAGATGGCAACACATGAATAAAACTCTTCTTATTTTAAAAATGTTATATCCACAAAATTTTATCTAGCTTCAAAATATCATCAACAAAATCCTTGGGCACTCCACTCCATCAACTTCAAATGTGTCTTTCCATGTTTGTTGCACACTAGGTTGATGTAAAGAAAGAACATGTACATCAAGTTTCTTATGAGTCAAAAGTTTATGTATGTGCACTATACTTAATATCATGCATGCTATTAGTGTTGTCTCATCTACAATATTGATAAAGAATATATTATTATGATGTAATAAAAAAATATTTTAGTTTATGTATTTTGTGAACGATTATTCCGATGCCAAATGGTTGTGATGATATGTTTTATAGAACATGTAGAATGACCACCATGAATTCAATGTCAAAGGAGACTACCAATTGCTATATGACTCTTGATCACTTATATTGAATTGATGAATATTGTTTCTTTTGGCCATACCAATGAATACACAATTTATTATACACACAATATGGAGTGGGGTTGATGCATAGGAGGCATAACATTAAATATATAGTTATTAGAAGAATAATATATGATAATAATTTGACATGAATAAAAAGTACTTGTATGGATCAAGGGCATTTGATATGCTTTGTGATCAATTGTGATATTTTATCAATTGTTGGCTAATTATTTGATATACGTTTTTACATATGGTTGCCTATGATGTTAATCATAGAATATTAAAAGGCAACTTGTTATATATGAGGAAAAATAAGTAGGCATTCTAGAAAAGTTTTGAATTCACTTTTGTGTTAAGCAATTTTGTTGAAAAAGTCTGAACCAATATCGATAGGAACCATGAAAGTTATTTGAGGTGAATTTTATAAATGTTATTTCATTTGTATTATCTATTAGAGAAATTTGTGTTTGTGTAATTTAATTTCCTATGCATAATCATCTTGGGACATCAGATGTGACATATATTGAAGTCCATATCCATGATATTGAAAAGGCTAAATATCGTAATAAAAAAAGAAGATATTGCACCTAGTGTTTGTTTAAGTTTGACTGAGATTCCATTAGAGTTTTTTATCTTTAAATTTTTAGATTTTAACTGTAGCAATACTTTTGATTTGTTTTCCCTATTTATATCTGGATTTTAATTTAGCTTCCTATTTGATGTAGAACTCTACTTTTCTAATTGTTTTAAATGTTTTTTCTCCTATTTTGTATGAGACTTTAGTATCCTAGTTTGTGTAGGAGCAAGACTTTTTAGACCCTACAAATATAAGCCTATAGACTTCAATGTAATCAATAATTATGAATCTTTTTTATTCTTTTAGTTATCCTAATAAAAAAATTGAGAGATTTTCTTCACATCTTGTCCCAACAATTGGTATGGAAGTTTCAAGGTTCAAGATTCAATGTTGAGAGGAGATTTTTATTTGATGTTCATCTTTCCCTCTAAAGCAGTCGCACACGCATTTGAATCACATGATTTATTTTCTTCTCGTTAACTTGACGGAAAGGACTTGCGGAACTTGAAGATTTATGTTTTGTTGTTGCTTTAGTTTTTGCAATCTTGTTGTCTTCAGATTGTGCTATTGTTCTTATAGCACATTGTTCCAAGTCATTTTGGTGTTGTTACTTTGCAACTCTCGTGGATTATTTTGCATAATTTGTTTGAGTGATTTTGTTTTGCGTTGCACATCAACATTTTAAGCATATAGCTTTCACGTGGTTTCATTTTCAAGCAAGCTTGAGTTGCATTAGGTTCACCACCTCAATCATGTGGACACTAGTCCGCTTATGCTAGTTTTTTTGTGGGCCTTAGTATGTGTTTGAAAGGAACTTACACTCAAATCTTTTATTCTTGTGCATATTAGCGGGCCTAAAACCGATTTTAGTTGGTGGATTGACAAAGTCTTGTTTGAGGCATGCTCGATAACCTATTGTGTTGGACTCTCTTTCTTGACACCAATAGCCATTTGTTGATGAATTCTTTTAGCTAGATTATGTTTAGTTTCAACTTTGTTACAAGATCTTAATGTTATAACACAGTTCCATTTATGCCTTTTCAGAAAGCCTTGTGCATTTTCTTTTTGGTTCAACAATTTTAAGGGATTGATTCTGAAGATTCAAGCACTTTAGAAGTTCAGGAGGATCAAGGTTCTCTTTCCATCGATTGATCCAAACAAGTTATAATGACTCTAGAGAGGAATGAGTGCCCTGACTTTGCTTATTTCCAGTGTGTTTCATATAAGGTGGAACGTTCGGATCATGCTCCCTTTGTGAAGGCAATATTTCTAGATGGTATTTGAGATTGGGAAGTCGCCAAGTTTTCAAATTTTCAATCTCTTTTGGGTACTCAGTTGAAGTCGCCAAGAAGGAAGTTTGGTCGACATGCAAGAAGAAGGTTGCCATTTGTTCTCCATTAGATGTCAAGCATGAAGCAAAGTTAACATCTCAAGGCTTCAGGTCTCTGAAGTCACTTTCAGTTTCGCGGATAATCCATTAGTTGATTTTGGGAAATTCAAATAATGGGAGAATTGTTGATCTTTGACTATAATTTCATTGGATTTTTTATCTATCAATATCATGAAATTTTACTATAGCCTTATTTAGTTTTTTCCTACTTGTATTAAGATTTTAGTTTTTCTTCCTACTTGTTGTAGGACTCTAATATTCCAATTGGTTTATATGTTTTTTATCCTATTTTGTATGGGAATTTAGCATCCTAATTGTATAGGAGATTTTTTTAATCAATAAATATAGGGCTACAGGTTTCACTATACTCAATATTTTTTAATCCTTTTGACCCTTTTGATTCTTTTGGATTATTGATCCTAGTAATCAAGTTGAGAGATTTTCTCCATCTTGACCCAACATGTTTTAGGAGTGTGTTCCCAAGAGATGCAATTTATTTATGTACACTCTAGGTTGGGAAGGTTCAACTAAATATTCTAGATAATTAGAGATGCTATATGAAAAAAATGGACTTAAAGTTCCTCAAGAGTAAAACATTTTAAGATAAAGACACTTTTAGTTTTTCATTTTTTTTAATTTTAAACTAAAGCATTGATAATAATTGTTTCATTTTGGTTATTAATATATTTGTGACACTAGATATTCAAATGGAGAAGGATTTCTATATATATCACTTCAATATCTTTGCTCAAGAGTTTTTTTAATTTTAAACATTCTTCTGCGAATATGTGATTAAGTGATGTTTTGAATACTTTAAAGGGAGATTGACAATTCTTCGAGCAAAATCATTTTACCCAATGAAGATTCAATGTAAATCACTATTGAATGTACATTGTTTCATAATCATATAAGACAACAAATGTCAATGAGAGAGAAATAATTTAGTCCCAAATGATCTAAAGGATGATCATATCACATATGCAAAAACTTTTGATTATCAATCCATAGTCTAAAGGATATTGGTTGTGGTGTCCTGAATCGCTGAATCTTATTGATTATCAATCTATAACCTTACACCGAGGTAAGGCGTCTTTTCTATGTGGATTATTGCATCCATGTGTATGTTTTGCATCATATGAAATGAATGATTGTGTGTCATGCTTTAAATTAATTAACTTATGCTTAGATTCATAAAAATTATGGCACTTGTTCCTCTTATGGACTTATCGATGATTCCTATGATGTTTTCCATGGATTTTTGAGGTTTGCAAGATTTGATGATTTTCTCTAGATAAGTATCCATTGTTAGATACTCTTTATGAAATGCGTGTGAATTCATATATATACATATATATTATATATATATATATATATGACATGTCATGATAAAAGCCACCTCGTGGTGTGATTTTTGCATTTCATTGGAGAAATGTCAACTCTGAGTAGGTGAGGCAAACCCGGAGTCCATTTCATAAACGACACAATAGCATATTATTGCATCCCAAGTGGACGACGTCGGAGTGGTATTGAGTCTGGTTATAATATGGCAAGGCTCAGTCCCCACAACAACTCGATTAGGATGCATACTGGCCATACGATCTTAGTGATAATTCATTCCTTTCTTAGCCTACTTCTTTTTGTAGCTGAGAAGGACAAATGTTTTATATCATTGTTTTATCGTATTACATTGTGGGCTTCGGTTTTTATTAATTTTTAATATTTTAGTTCCTTCACTCACTGAGCCATTTTATGCTCACTCTTCATCTCCCTTTTGTAGGTGATGGTTGCTAGTTTTGTTATATGATGCACACGGGTTGGTTATGTACTTGAGTGACATCGAACTTAGTATAGTCCAGTTATCTATTATCCTTTGCTTCTAGCATTTTTCATGAGTAGAAAACTTTCTATAGTTCCTATCTTGTTATTTGATTCATGTTATTCATCCATAGTGGCCTTGCGAATTGAGATTTTGATGTTATAATTCGTTTGTGGAATCTTGAGGACTTGGGTTCCTCCTTTCATATATTTGTGGATGACCCATCTTGCTCCTATATGCACAATTTCCATTTTTTGGCAGTTGCCATTTATTTGATCTTATTTTGATTCCATACTAACTATATATCGAATTATATCCATGGGCATTTTTGCCACTTATCCATTTTACACCAAGATCATTGCTGAAACTTTTGGCAAATTCATGACTTGACATATTTTCCTTACCATTCTTCCGCAACGATCATATATTTGGATTTGAGTTAGTGAATAGTCTATTTCACCCCTCACGTGATGGCTAACAATCAACTAGGTCGGGGTTGGTCGTCACACTGCATGCTTGGGACATAAAGAACATCTACAAGATAAATATAACCAAAAGTAGTCTGAATAACAATATCACCTATGTTCTATGTTATGAATAGTACCATCTCCAATTATAACTTGAACTTTACCATTATAACGTCTCAAGCAAATAAAATTACCTTGATTATTTGAAATGTGATAGTCAACGCCTGTATCTATCCATTCATCCGCATTTAACTGAAAATCGACCATAGCATAAATTAGAAGAATTGCTAAAGATGGTAATGTCAGCTTCATTAGAAACAAGAACAATTGCAAACTTCTGAAGATCATAACAATTAATAGAAGTATGATTTTCTCGGCCACACAATTGGCAAATATTGCCTGCTTGGCTTTGAAAATTCCGCACTTGATTACCATGAAAAGGACTGCCATGACCTATAGGATGAAAAAATTGCATATTTGTAGGATTATGAGTTTGCTAATGTTGGTTACAACCACGTCCATAACCTGATTTGGGACCATGACCTTTACCATGAAAACTTGTATTAGTAGCAAGTGCTCATATGGCATCTTGTGAATTATTATCCAATATTCTTGATATGAAAAGATTTTCATGTTGAAGGAGAGAGAATCGTAAGTCTTCAAATGTTAGCAACGATGGCCTAGCAGTAATATTCATAATAAACGTATTATAATTTTTATGAAGAACAACAAGACAATGCAAAACTTTGTTAGATTCAGAAATAATATGACCATCGATGGCCAATTTATTGCAGATCTTTTGAATTTTATTGCAGAACTTGTTGACTTTCATTTGGCCTTGCTTGAGATTGGTGAGTTCTGATTTTAACTGAATTGTTCTTGCTTCTGCCATTGAGAATAGCCACTACTAATAGAGTCCCAAAACTCTTTAGTTGTATGAGTGTGAACAACTTGTGCAAGAACTTCCTTTGATAAAGTGTATTTAATCCATCCAATAAGTTGTTGACCAATTGCAAACCAGACAAATTACTTGGGATTAACTTCAAGAACATGTTGAGAAGGTTCTTGCCCTTGTGAGAAACATCAACGATTACTTCTTTGGAAATGAATTTTGAAGGAGCAGATGTAGTATCATCAATATGGCCAGTTAAACGTTAATGTCCATGAATAAATGGCAAGATTAAGCTCTTCCGTAAAATAAAATTTCTAGAATTTAGTTTAACTGAAACGATCTAACTCAACATATTTGGAAAAGAAAGGATGACTTGCGAGGATCCATAATAATGATTCTGGAAATTTTTTATTTGCAACAACTATAGAAAATATTTACTAACAACAAGAAAACTAATAACGAGCAGCAACAATATAAGTGTTTCCTAGAACATTTGCAATCCCAATATTACTGAATCAGTAGAATAGAAATTTGTACTGATGGTTCAATTAATTCAAGTAATAGGAGGCAGCTAAGTATTGAAGAACACGCAATCCAAAATCAACTTACCAGAGTTCAATATCCATAAAATTAGAACTCCTAAGGAGGCATGCTAAATATATGATTGAATCTGTCGTGCAATAATTGGACATCAACTAAACAATAATTTATAAATCCCAATGAACTTGCTGACTGCGAAATACTCACAACATCAATATTTAGAGAAGAAAGCGCCAACAGACACCTATTGATTGATGTGACCCCTTTTTTGTCTCTAACACCAATACTTGTGATAAAACTTGCAACTGCAACAAAATAGTGGAGAAATCAAATATTAACTACGCAACTCATGGTCGATGGCGTGGATATTGATTGGCGGCACGAATCATTGATGACGAAGGAACAAAGATTGGTGTTGTTAAGATTTGTTGCTCTGATACCATATAAAACATGAAGAACGAGATCACGAAGAAAGAAAATAACACCAAATTTGATAACCCAATTCAAGAGACAAGATGTCTCTTTATGTTTGGGCCTAGGGTTTCTCTCCTCAACAACAACAAAGATGAACCCTAGGGATTTATTTAAAGTATAAACATGCATACAAATTACTATCGGGTCTCATTACAAGAATAACTTAATTTAGTGATAGAAAATAACGTCGTTAGATCGTTGCTGAAAAATCCAGCGACGATTCTATGACCATAATAAATTGTCGTTAAATCTTACGCTATTAGCAATGAAAAATTTGTCGCTAATTTTGTCACTAAATTGTCCGGATTGTCTCTGAATTTTCATTGATTTCATATTTTTTCTAGAAACCAACGACTTTTCGCCACTAAACTATTTTAAAACTGTCGATACTCCCTCATTAAAACCTTCATTAGTCTCTAGCTAACTCATCTTCAAGTTGTCACTAAATAATTTTCGCTAATTGTTACATTTCGTCGCTATGCAGTCATAAAATATCGAACAAAATTTTATTTTCCTTGGAAAGACCATCACTAAATCATCACTAAAATGTAGCTAAGTCATCGTAAAGTATCAAAAAGATATTATTTTCTAAATAAACCATCATTGATCTGTTGCTATTTTATCGCCAAACCATTGCTAATTACGAAATTGGTGAAAAAAATTAAAATATTTTTTTCATACAGAACCTTATATAAAATAGATATAATCACATCCAATATATATTCTCATCCATGCATAACACAATAAATATGCCGAATAAAAGTACTAATAGTCACACATCACATCAATGTATCATAATAAAAGTTTTAAAGTATCACAATACAAGTTTCTAATACAACGAAGTTTAATAGTCAAACACAAAAAGTCTAATCGTTAGAAGGAGGAGTGCGAGGAGTAGATCGATCGTGAATCAAACTATGACCTCCAGCAATAGTGCTCTAATCCTATCATCCACGATCTCTACCATAAGTTCCCTCATCTTAGCCATAGTCGTAGAGGCTGGTGTGGCGGCCGAACTCCACGAAGGACTAGTGATGCGTAGTAATTTAATCATATTTTTCATATCATTTTTCATGCATTCTGTCAATATACACATCCATTTAGTATATATTTCATCACTTTTTTATTTTCCTGAGTCAGAGTCTATATAATTGTTTTTTTTCTATGTTTAGGGCACTGATTGGCTTGACGAGAGAATGCCACCAAAATCTGGGCCAAAATTTGGAGTTAAATTTTTTTGGGTTTATTAATTGATGCGGGCCTGACAACACAAAGGTCAGAAAAAAAGAAAAGAGATTAAATCTGGACTTTGAGTCCAAGTGCAATACATATCAGCAACACTATAAAAGTTGAAGCCGTGAGATCATAAGGAGAAGTGCATATGACGTGACACGCGAGAAAAGAAGAAAAAGAATGCCGAAACCGCCGCACACATCGCGTGAAGCCGCCGAGAGGAGGAGAGATAAAAAGAGGTGAGAGAGAGAGTTTTTTTTGGGTTCGTTTGGAGACGAGTTCTGATCCGTTTTCAATGAAACTTCAGGCACATATTCTTTATAACCTTCTCATCAGTCTCTGATATTTGAGATCCTTTTGACACCTATCCCAGATTTTGAAGAGATTATTCTCTGAGATCCAAGATTAATTCTTGAGACTTTTATTTTTGTATTCCTCTGCTGATATCAGAGAATAAACTTTGTATCCTCCTATTTTCATAGTGGAAGATTTGTTGCTCATTCCTATGTTTTTTTTTCCTCTCATCTTGAGAGGTTTTCCACATAAATCTTGTGTGCCTCTAGTCTGATTTAATTCTCTTTATTAATGTCATCACTGCATTTCAATTTATGCATTAAGGGAAAGAATATAATTCCGCAAATATGTGTTCATCCTTTTCCCAACAAAATGCATATATACAAATATCTGGTCTTCGATCACGAGCGTGACAGGCTTGTCACGAGCCGTGACATCAACAAGGAGAAAACTTGAGTTTCGATCATGACCGTGACAATGCTTAGGGAAGGAGTAACAACGCTTTAGTTACGGTCATGAATATGCGGTCACGGGCCATGATTCCCTGAGAAGATGGCTACTGTTTTGTCACGTCCATGTTGCGGTCATGACATGCTAAAATTGTTTTATTCATGGTTGTGACACTTTTGTCACAGGCCATGACGCATTTTGTAGAAAAGACAAGTATTTGATCACGAACGTGATTCTCATATCACGGGTCATGACACATGTGCGCCAAATATTACTATTTGGTTGACATTTTTGTCACGGCTCGTGACGTGAACCACGTCCAGTAAATTGTTCGTTCATGGCCATGACATTTCTGTCACTGGTCATGAAAATTTTTGTCATGTGCAATTTTTATGATTTGAAGGTCGCTTCAAGTCTATTTTCGACGGTTAAGATCTATTTTGAAGTATGATCTTCCCTTGGACGATTTCCCTCAAGTCTAGGGTTCTTCCCACCTATAAATATCCCCAAAAATCTCATCTGGAAGGATGCTTCACCTAAAGAAGGAGAAGACGAAGTGCTACCAGATCATCGACTAGAAGGTGTAAAACTTCTGTGAATAATAGTTATTGTATTTTATTTTCTTCTCTTATTATATATCCGAATGAACTCCCATATAGTTTGATATTTATTTTTGGAGATTTTACGTGTAAAAGGAAAAATATGGACAAATCTTAGTTTCCCCAATTTCTTATGTGTATGTCATGATGTGTTTAATGCTTTTCACGCTTCATATGATGTTACAATCTATTAGCATCCTATAGAGGAATAGTAGATGTGAATTTCATTTGCATGCCTAAATTGATTTATGAATTATTTTAGTCAAACATTTCATACCACTATTTAGTATCATCTTGGAAAGGAATGTCGGGTGTGAGGCCTTTGAAATTATCATCATGGAGAGAAACAATTCATAGTTTAGGAATTACAGTTCATTGCATCTCAAAACCCTAGGGCCCTATTTGGTACAAGAACAAGGTGAGAATAATCATCGTGTTCTTGCTATTTTATCCAAACAACTTAAGAATAGTCATTTTTTACCAACTTTTAAAACTAACTTGATTTCCGTGAAATCACTCTTTTTTTGTTATTAAATATAGAACAAATTGTTCTTGCCATTGGCAAAACAATTTGTTTGTTCCTATTTTTTTCTTTAAACTTAGTTTATTAAATTATTTTATCTTAATAAATATATAATTATTTATAATTAATTTTTTTTACATTAATCATTTTTTCACAAAATATAATACTATAAATATTTTGATATTAACAATTTTACATATTACTTAATTATTATATTATCTCATTATTTGGTAATAATATATATTATTAAAAATAGAATAGTGTGAAATATTAATTAGTTAGTCATTATAATATAATTATTTAATATAATAATTATTTACTAGTTAATATTTTATTAATAATAAAATAAAGATTAATGTTAATGTAAACATATTAATTTGCATATTGTTTATCATTATTTAACTCAATAATTAGAATTATGTTACTTACTTATTTATAATTAACAATGTCAATAAATAACTAATTATATTTAAAAATATTAATAATATAATATTATAATTTATATAATATTATAATTATTTAGTAGTCAATTTATAATATTATAATGTTTTAGTAGTTAATTTTTTATTAAAATAAAATGAAGACTAATTATATATTATTCTAAAAATGTTTATTTGTATAGTTAAAATTAGCACTAATAGTTATTTATAATTACTTAACTCGATAATTAGAAATATTTTAATTAATTAAAAATAATAATATCAATAAATATTTAATAATGTATATACTAAAGTTTTTGGAATAGTAACTATCCAACCAAATACACCTCAAGAATATCTCCTTAAGAATATTTCACTTCTATTCTTCTTACAAGAATAAAAACAGAATATTCCTACTAATTCTCATTTTTCTTATTTTGATATTAAACATGGCCTAATAGATGAGATTTTCATATTGGAGAAGAACAAAAGAGTATATAGGTTTGAGATAGTTGATGTATCTTGAAGATGACATCATATTTTAGGTAAACTTTAATCCTCTTAAGAATTGGTGGATTTGAATTTTAATCTCTTAGGTTAGACTTTTCATATTGGAGAAGAACAAAAGAGTATATAGGTTTGAGATAGTTGATGTATCTTGAAGATGACATCATATTTTAGGTAAACTTTAATCCTCTTAAGAATTGGTGGATTTGAATATTAATCTCTTAGGTTAAACTTTTCCCTATTTTTTCATCTGAGTCCAATCAGTTATTGACTTCTCCTGATATTCGAATGACGCCCTACATTAAAAACGACAAGTGTTGAAAAAATATAAATCCAATCCAACTATTACTTACCAAGTACCGTAAAAAGAAGACCAAACTTCCTTTGAAATATGCGGAGCAGACTTGTCCTTTACTTCAAGAATATTATCGTCGGTGGCAAGCCTTGCATCTCGACGGTAGTTAAATAATACTCCTTTGAACTTAATAGAAGCTATAATATTGAAGAACTTCCTTATTGTACTATCTGGAAGGTCTTCCTCCCATTTATACTTGGTTTGAAAAGACAACTTGTTATTATTATGTAAACCAATTTTAAATGCTTGACCTACAATAATTTTACCAATGAGCACAACCTACCGGAAACCTCGAAAGAATAAACTCATTGATTTCTCAATGAATACATCTTCATATGAAAACAAACCTAAATTGATTAACGAATGTAACTTTACATTCATATATTAAAAAAATATGATTTTTAATAAATCATATATTATCAACTCATGGATTATTCTTATCAACCACCGTAACCCTGATAGATGGTATGATGTTTTAAGAATTTCATTGAGATAATGAAGATCCAACATGAATATTGTGTGAAATAAAATGTTAACAACAATCAATGTTAACAAAGAACAATAATAAATGAAATATTACCTGTCTAAGAGTCGAGACAATCATGGGCTCATCCCCCCTGGTTGAGTGTCACGACTCGTCCCGCTCCCATGAGCTCTCTCACAATCACGAGGAGTCACAACATATAATAGAATATAAAAATATTATTCATAACATGTAAAATCATATACAAAATAATTGAAAATTCATTTGTTAAGGTTTCTATAGTAACGCAAAATATAAGCATTTTTTAGGGAAATATATAACTTGTTCAAGAGCTTCAAATTGACATCATATATTTCTTTGTCAGTCTCATCATCAGTTGTATCATTATCATTTATAAATTGTTCATCTTCAACTTTAAGAAGACGACATATTTCATTAATATTAACTTCTTCTATATGATTATTTTTGTCAAACAATGTTGTTATGTGGGCTAAATTTATTACTCTCGTGATTTAATCAACTTGATAATAATCGGCATATATCATTCCATCAAATAAAATATCTTCAACGTTCATCTTTTTCTCAAAAAATAATTTGTTCTTTACTTTGCATGTTACTCACCATTCATTAGCACTTTTTTTAGTTGAAGGATATTTCACATAGTAAACTTGTTGTGCTTGCTCAGCTAGAATGAATGGTTCATTGGAATTAAACATTGATCAACATTTCACATCGACCAATCCATAAGTGTCATCAACATTAACACAATTTTGTGGATCAAACTAATAACAATGCAATATAAAAACATTTATGTTTTTAAGGTATGATAATTTGATTATTTGCTCGATAACACCTTAATAATTCAACTCATTTTTGCCGTATAAACAACCTCGAATACAAATGCTACTATTCATCGCATATTTTTGCTTTCATATTCTTCAATGTGAAATCTATAACCATTGATGATGATACTGTTATAAGTTGTGATTTTTTTTCGGTTCATAACTCAAATTTTTAATGTCTTTATTTTCCACTTTGCCATCAAGAACTTTTTTCTAAGCCAACTAAAAAATTATTCATCTCGGAGTTTCAAATTTTGATCATCCGTTATATTACAATTCAAATGTTTTTGAAAATTTTCGAATTTCCTATATAAAGAAAAATGAAATATGTGAATTGTGATATTACCTAATATAATCTAATATTCAATAAAGATTTTTACTTTAGATAAGGCTCCACATCCAAACTGTTGACAAGTACATAACTTTTCGCAATTAATAAATTATCGTTATTTAACATAAATTTATGTGTTCTTCCAATCGGACGTGCTGAAAACTTAAAATTAGATAAGCCCTCTTTATTGGTTTCTTCTCCAACGTCATCA
Organism: Pontederia paniculata; assembly: GCA_001647135.1. Lineage (NCBI taxonomy): Eukaryota > Viridiplantae > Streptophyta > Magnoliopsida > Commelinales > Pontederiaceae > Pontederia > Pontederia paniculata. The sequence continues at coordinate 24,666 of LTAE01001045.1, read as the reverse complement.
TTTTCTGTGACTTGAGTTCGCCTTGTTGAATTTCAGGTTCAAAGTACAACAATGTGAAATTAAAAACTTATTCACAAGTTTGTAAAACTCGGACCGATGAATAACCCGAAAAAGTCTCCAGACAAAGTCGAACCGATCGAACCGGTTAGACCGGATGGTTGGACTGAATAATAATAAATTAACATAAATATATACTATATGCTAACAAAAATTAATAATAAGAGAAAAAAGTTCAAAACAAACATCTCATAGAAAAAGGAAAGAAATATATTTTTTTTTCTTTTTCAATTTTTCCAAATAATAAGTTCAATTATTTTGTGATATATATATATATATATA
>LTAE01001045.1:0-24280 GCA_001647135.1 Pontederia paniculata | reverse complement strand
AAACCCACTAGTCTAGATATATATATATATATATATATTATGTATATATAGGGATTAATGGGGTACTACTCCATTAATAGAGTAGCACCAGACTACTCCCCTTGGATAACATCAATTTCATATTGGACTGTGGAATTGATTAAGCACAGTTCAAAGTTAATTTAATAACTTAAATCCGATTCAATTGAGTTTAATACTCATCGGTTCTTGTATAAGTCTTAAAAATCCCTTTGCACTTTCTCTCTCTTCAATAGACGCCTGAAGCAAACTACTGCCTTGAAAATATAATATCCAGAACGACAACCAACAGCAAACTCCCGGCCATCTTCAAATTTGCTGCATCAGCTGGCACAAGACAACTATTAATAGAGCACATCACCGTTGCCTTCTCTTCAGCAAAGCCTGAGCAAGCGGTCTCTCAATAACAACTGTTTCATGGAGGAAGAGGGTGCCTTCAATAGGTCCGTCGTGGAGGAAGAAGGCGCCTTCAACAGGTCCGTCGATGAGGCGGTTTGCGTCCCTGGATGCCAATAACGATGGGTGTTGTCCTATGTCTAGATGGCGAAGGTGCTGATGAGCCTTAGAGTTCTTGAGACGCAATCCAGAGCACAGGTCCGTCGGCGAGGCAGTTCGCAGTCTTGGATGCCAACAATGACAGGTGTTGTCCTATGTTGAGACGGCGAAGGAGTTGACGAGCCTTCGAGTGCTTCAGACACAATCCAGAACGAATGGCGATGGGGCTGTGGAGTTCTAAGGCGGAGATGAGGAAGGTGATGCTGGCAGCGGCCAGCAGGTTCGGGTTCATGCTGGTGCAAATGGTGGTGCATGAAGGCAGTTTCCTCCATATGGCCGTGGAGAGGGAGCAACAATATTTATGGCGTGAGATCAATGGAAACAGTAATATTATAATGAAATTTTTTGTTCCTCACTAATCTATATATTAATGTTTCTAGTTGATTTCTTCAAGTAAGAAAACAGAGTCATGCAAACATATATCATGTGAATTTTCAGTTTATTGGCTTATATTTGAAATTTTGATTGTCATCATATTATATGTGCTTTGACATAGAAATGGAAAAATGATGACATAATAAATGAATAAAAGAAATGTATTAAAGTTCCATGAAAAATAATTCTCTAGTATCAATTTAGTAAGAATCATGTAATGTTGGAATCATTAAGATTACTTGTTACCATTGTATCACATGCTCATAAAGGCGGAAGAGTATATAATGTTTGAGCAAGCTATGTAAGAAAATTGAACTTGCTGCTGAAGTCAAGTACATAGTTCTCACTTTTCTTTTCACTTATTATTTAACATATAGGTCTTTTTTCATATGTATGATGGCTAGTGCTTGATGTCTCATGCTTCATGTTTTCCCAAGATCGTTCTGTTAGAGCCAGGGGATGAAAATGCCACCTTTGATGACTCAATGTCTTGGTTGCCAACTGCAAGGAAAAGAAAAAAAAACTACCAAATCAATAAGTTAGTATCTCTTGTTTGCAGGTTCTTAACATAAAGTATGATTAATGCAACAGTAAAAATAAACTTCTAATATGAATAATCAGGAATACCAAATCAGCGAAATTCATAAGCATAAATATCATGTTTTGACATGTTGCTCTTGAATGTCCTGTTCATAAAAAATAAGGTGGTCATATTAAATGTTGTACTATCATACAAAAAGATAATAAAAAGTGATACGAGAAATATTATACCTTTAACGAACACTTTCTTTTGTTATGTCCCTTCTTTCCACAATTTCCGCAACTCCTTTTCTTGAAATTATTTTGGGACAAAGAAATTTTAATACCAGATTTAATTCGTCCAATATTTTTTGGCCTACCTTTAGCCTTTACACGAATTGGGTCACGTATTGTGAATATTGGTTCTTGTAAGTTGACAGAGCTAGATTGACTTGCAAGAACACTAGTACTTGGTTGATTTGCAGAAATTTCAATAGAGATAGAGGTTTAAATAGTACTTGATTGACTTGCATCTACAACTGAATTCTCAATGTTGAAGGCCATAAATTTTTTTATAACATCGTCTATGATTGGAGCCCCAAACTGTAAATGTTTAGATGAAATCAAACTCATTTCTTCTATCTTCCATAAATTACTTTGCCAAGATAATTTTTGAATGGGAGTTATAAAATCTTCAGGAGATGACACTTTATCATAAACTGCATGTGCATTTGAATATCTTGCCTCTATTGTCCAACGTCGAAGGATATATTCTTCTGGCAAAGCTCCCACTCCTTTTTTTATGGAGAACACTTAAAATATGAGAATAAAATATCCCTTCTTGTTCAAATTTCTTACAAGAACATTTTATAGAAATATTTTGATGGCGACTAAACTCCACGATATTCTCACCTTCATCCGCACTACGTACTGGATATACTGAGTGCACAGACTTATTAACATCTTTAAATATTTTGTGCCCATATAATTTTAAGCCATGTGCATATTCGTCTTGAAACTTGCAAAACACATTAAATGTATATACATTTCCCGCATGTTCCTCTAAGGGACTTTTAATAATGTATGCAGGCTTAGAGTTCATAGTGTGAAAATCTTCTTGTTCTTCAACCCCACGATGACTTTGAATAGTTCTATCATATTGTTGTACAAAATCTGAAAGTGATGTATTTGTATTAACAAATCCATCAAAAAATGCATTGATGCTTTCTGCCCTCTGTGTGGTACTTATTCCTGCAGTAAAAAGATCTTTCAAATACAATAAAACTCATTGCCTACGCTTGTTGTACATAATTTCTAGCCAATGACCATCCGAAATATCATATTGTTGCTTCAAAGAAAGTCAACCCTCTTCAAATTCATCTATACTTGTTGATTCATAAAGCCATTTATCGTGATCTTCTTTAAACATGCCTCGTGCATACAAATCTTGTAGGTGAATCATTGCATTCTTTCTAATATGCCAAGTGCAAAATATATGTTTAGTGTTTGGAAAAACCTTACATATAGTATTTCCCATTGTGATATCTTGATCAGTAATAATGCACATCGGATGCTTTCTATTCATGCATTCAGACCATTTTTTGAACAATCATGTAAATGTCTCTTCAGTCTCATCCGCTAGTAATGCACAACCAAACAAACATGACCTTCTATGATGATTTACTTCGGTAAACAGAGCAAATGGCATTTGTAAACTATTTCTTTGATATGTTGTATCAAAAATTACAACATCACCAAAAGTAATGTAACTATCCCTAGATCTGCCATCAGCCCAAAAAAAATTCATTACAGTGTCATATGTATCCAACTCCCATCTATGAAAGAAACCTGCATCATCATTTATCTTACTTTGAAAATAATATATGATATTAAGGCATTCAGTACCAATATTACTTTTTCTTACTGCTCTCAAATGATCAATACAATCTTGAGCTGTTACAAGACGTGTTCCCTAGACATATTAAGTGTCTTAGCTATCTTGGATGGACCCATACCATATCCGTGTAGTTTGATCATGGCTTCTTTAGAAGTATCCGAAATATTTTTATGTCTATGCAAGAAATCTATTTTTGAAGGAGTTGCTAAAGAATGACTGTGTTCTTCTTTAAATTTTCCTACCTCCCACTTTCTATCCTTTCTTAAACCAATATATAAATGAGCCTGACAATCGTCCCTAACTTCTCTTCTTTGTTTAAACTCTTTTCTGATACTTCGCTTCAATTTTTTATGGTCTTCTTTAGAACAAACAAAATAACTATTAATAACATTCCCCGAGACTTTGGACTTATGTGAAGCATGCTTTCTCACTGAAAAACCCACTAGTCTAGCATACATATTATAATACTTGTAAGCTTCTTCCTCACTATCAAACGTCATGCCAACATGTGGTTTCGGTAGTTCAAAAGATTTCACATAGTTCACATCTTTAGCATTCACCTCCATATTTTTTCTTCTTGGATATCTTCAATATTAAACTTTGTTGTAATCTCTTCTTCTGTATTTGCAACTTCGAGAATAGCCCCTTTTTGAATAAATATAGCTTCTTCAATGCTAAGAGTCTAAAGTACCTTTAATAGAATAATACCAGCAATAAAATAAATCAAAACTCGGTGAATACTCAATTCAATAAATGCATAATTATATTTAAAGAGAACCATATCCCATAAATGCATAATCATATTCAAAAGCATAATTGTATTTTGTGACGAGATGAGCTCTCAATAAATGGTCATATTTTCAGCGAATATCACTAAAAAATCTTTCAAGACAAGTCTAAAACAAAAAAATATCTCCACAAATAAAGCAAATGAAAACAAATTTAAGTCATGTAAAATAAACTAACCTATAGACCCATTCAAGACATTAGAGACTTATTTATGCTCTACTGTTGAAAACATGTCAAGTTTTTTTTTTTTTCTTAATGCATAGAAAAAACAATGAAACTAGATGAAAACATCATGGGAGGCCAATATAAAAAAAAAACTAAAATATAATACCTTTTAGTTTTATATATATACTACAAATTTATCTGCACATTAGATTTACCTTATGAAAATTTAAGAAATTTGTAGAATTTATCAATATTATAAATTTTATATACTTTAAAATTTACAATGAATATATATATATATATATATATATATATATATATATATGACAGCATCACATACTAAGTGGACCCACAAATTTCTAATACCAATACTCTTTAATGAACTAATTTTTCCATTGAGACCTAAAGCAACCTTTATAATAAAAAATATAAAACCTTAAGTCCGCTCACCAAAATCGTTATGAATCATCCGCTTGTGATAAAATGATATTGCCAATGCCAAATAAGATTATATACAAAAAAAACAAAAGAATCTAAGTTTGTATTTTAATTTATAACATATCATGCAATGACGTAGAGCTAAAGAAATTCTATTCTATCTACAAAGTCAAAGAAATGATTAACTAAATGACAAATCAATAACAATATTTTTCATGCACGTAAGATTAACTAAATGATCAATAAATAACTTAAATAATATTCTAGTGGATGCAAAACCATGGTAAGGAATTTACCGGAGTAGATAGAAAAATTGAACGTGTCCACTCTTGTTGATTAGTCAAAGATTGGGTTGATGATCGTCCGATTGGTTTGCTGAAGATCATCTCATGGCATCGAGCCGATGCATTGAGTCCTATATCTGAATCGCGTAGACGGAGTCGAGGTGGATGGAGGCAAGCTCTGGATCGTGTTGGCAGCAACGCAGTTCGTGTCTAGGGCTTTTACGAGAACCGATTGATGAGGATTAAATTCAATTGAACCGGATTTAAGTTATTAAATTAACTTTGAATCGTGCTTAATCAATTCCACCATCCAATATGGATTTGACGGCATCCAAGAGGAGTAGTGTGGTGCTACTCTATTAAGGGAGTAGTACCCCCATTAAACCCATATATATATATATATATATATATGTATGTGTGTGTATTACTTACACACACATATATATATATATATATATATATTGTTAACAAAAGTATAAAAAAATAATAAATTCGCTCAAAATCCTCTCTAGTGTTATGAATGTTTATATATGAGCTTCAAATCCTCTCTAGAGTTCATATTATCTTTAACTTTGTCTTTGATTTTCATCACAATGTTGAATATGTTATCAAATATATTTTTTCCACATGCATAACATTTAGATTACGCCGCACTAGATTTGAGGACCAATATGGCAAATCTCAAAATATACTTCTCTTTTTCCAGTTATGATCAATGCCAAATCCGGGTGGTCAGATTGTGGGTGCCTTCAGCCCAAATGTCATAAGATCAATCACATTAACTTGCAATAATACTTCAAGACTACTCATTCTAATTTCATAGTTAGCTTACAAAAAGAATTTCTATCACGCCGCATGGAGTGCTCGATCGGCAAAAACATTCAATGACAATCAAACCAACACAATTTCTTACCATGTTTCACTACAAGAAAATTCACAATTTGCAACGGCTCCTTCGTCGCATATCTGTCGCAAAATTGCTCGTCGCAATTTTTTTGCAACGAAAATATCACCATATAGTGTAACACTTCCGTCGCAAAAAATGCAACGGGTGTATTTGCAAGGAGGTGCCGTCGCAAATTATGAATTTTCTTGTAGTGTTTCAAGTAAAATGACTGTGTGCTTTTTTCACAAAGTGGACATGAAAATTTTCCTTTAGTGCTCCATCTATTTAAAATTCCATATGCAGAAAAGTCATTAATCATCCACAATAGTGCCACTCTCATTACAAAGTTTTACTTGTTTGAACTGTTATATGTCAAAACTCTATCCTCTCATAATATTTTCAATTCATCAACAAGAGGCTTAAGATACACATTTATACTCTTGCTCGGTGACTTCGAACTAGTAATCATGCAAGTAAAAAATATATGTTCTCTATGCATGCACAAGCTTGATGAAAGATTATAAGGAGTAACAAATAAGACCAACATGAATATGATATTGTTGAACCTCTAAATGGATTGAAATCATCAGTGCAAAGACCTAATATGATATTGTGAATCTCTACAGCAAAATTAGGATGAAATGTGTCAAAAATATTTCTATGCTTCTGCATCCGAAGGGTGTATTATAATTAAGGGATCGTTTCACACCCCCTCTGCATGTCATCGCATAAATTGTGCAGTATTCTTGGATAAAAATAAGTGTTGCAATCTTGAGATGATCGAAAAAAATATCTGAATATTGTAGCATAAATATCCCTCTAATTACTATTAGAATTTGACTTTGGTTTGAATAAAGACTCACTGTATATATAATAATTTGCTAATTCGCTATACTCCTTGTAATACAACATAAAATGGTTGCAACAAGCATCAATCTTTTGGTACTTTAATCCAAGTTCACTCGTCATCTTTTTGCATTTATAATAATTTTTGAGAAGTTTTTCAGAGACAGACAACATACTTTTGATAATACAAATTATTTTGTCAAAACACTTCTCACTCATATTATATCCGGGCTTTAAAGTCATCAATTGTGAAACATAAGATAACGCACTTAATTGTTTCTCGCAATCATTCCAAAGAGGTTCATCTGTATTTTTTAAAAGATTATAAAATTTTGAACCTGAAGCACTAGGAGTTTCTTCTTTTTGTTCATGCTCTAGATTAAATGTAGCATCAACTTCTGCATCTTGCACCATATCAATGTAGGAATTTATTGAAGAATCCATACAATTAGCTTGATTACTTGAACTTTCATCTTTTCAATATTCTTCACCATGCAATGTTCAATTCAAGTAATCCACCCAAATACTATTTGGATATAAATCCATCTCGTCATAATATCTTAGTTTCAATTTTTTATTATTACAATTCGCACATGGACAATGAATATGATCAAAATAATCGGCTGCACTTCGTTCTTGATATGAAAATATTAAGAATTTATCAAATTGTCCTTAGAATTTTCATGAACATAATCATTATCATCTTTCCATTGAAAAATCCAATTTCGATTAGGTCTTATTATACTACATAAATTTTAAAAGAAAGATGATTAAAATATGAATGAACCACGAGTAAATATGAACTAAACATAATAAAATAAAATTGCTACGAGGGCAATGCCCTCCTTGACCGTTGCTAGGTGTGAGGAGGGCGGTTGCGCCCTCCTCACACAACGACCGTTGCTAGGTGTAAGGAGGGCGTGTCATCCTCAATGTGAGGAGGGCGTGGCGGGGGCCCTCGGCGCTACGCCCTCCTTAATGTGAGGAGGGAGGTCAGCATCGCTGAGAGGTGAAAAAATTCGAGGGGAGGGGAGAAACCGACGAGGGAGGTGAGGGAGAGCCATACCCGTGGCGGTCGGCAGCAGCGCAGCAACAGAAGAACAAGACAAAAGGAAGAGAAGGGTGGAAGTTAAGGTATGAGAAATAGCGACAACAAAGAATCGTCACTACTTCGTCGCTAGTTTTGAAAAAAAAGTTAAGAAAAACTTAACGACTACTTGTAATTTGTCTTTAGGTTGTTATAAATTCCATCATTATTAATGATGAATTTTCATCGTTGTCACTAATCCATCAATATTATTATCTAAATAAAATAAAATCGTTCATTTTTATGCGTCGTCATTGCATCTCAAAATTTCTGTCGCTAAAACACATTATTCTTGTAGCGTCTACCCGATAATCCACAACCCAATAATATATTTTTTTTTCTATCAATGTGAATTAATTTTTAGCATTTGGTTGCTCGACTTTGTGCATGTATGCTCCTTAATATTTAATGTGGCGCAATATACTGTAATATCAAGAGTATATTCTTAGCTTCATATGATGTAACATTTATAAAAATGTTGATATTTTAATAACTTGAATTATGGATAAAAAACAGAAAAAAGGATGAAGAATGATTATTATGCATAAGATTCTATATGTATTTAAAAAAATAATGCGTACATGTTTACAGTTTAACATGTGAACTGATTTTTTTTACCGTTAGGTCGACAAACATAATGTGTTGTATATGCTCCTAAATTTTTTATGCCCGCGGTATATTAGAAAATTAAAGGACAAAGCATGATTATTAGGAATGGAGAGAGAGAGAGAGATGAGTGTGAGTGTGAGTGTGAGTGTGTGTGTGTGTTTAAAATTCGGTTATATAACTTTGAACATCAAAGAAAATAAGAATTAGCGGGACTTGAGATGAGTGGTAAATAACTCTCCGTCGCTTTGAGTTCGACTTTTTTCAAATAAATGCAAAAAGTATTTACTGAGTCCTATTAGTAATTTAAGATGACATAAACTAGTTGAGATGAAATTTTGAAAATTATATTTTACCAGAAAAGAAAAGAAAAAGAGTCCCAAGGGCAGACAAAGTAGCCCAACCCATTTTCGTTTGGGCAGCAGCTTGGAAAACAAAACAGGCGAGAACAGGGGAATTAGACAGCATGATTCAACCCCACAAACAAAAAGACAGCTAGGAATGTTTGGATTATATCAACGACCTATAGGCTATTCAGACCATGTTCTAAGGATATTGTGTCGCCGTCGCTAACTAGTTCAATGTCTGCTATATATATATATATATATGTTTATATATATATATATATATATACCCACTAGTCTAGCATACATATTATAATACTTGTAAGCTTCTTCCTCACTATCAAACGTCATGCCAACATGTGGTTTCGGTAGTTCAAAAGATTTCACATAGTTCACATCTTTAGCATTCACCTCCATATTTTTTCTTCTTGGATATCTTCAATATTAAACTTTGTTGTAATCTCTTCTTCTGTATTTGCAACTTCGAGAATAGCCCCTTTTTGAATAAATATAGCTTCTTCAATGCTAAGAGTCTAAAGTACCTTTAATAGAATAATACCAGCAATAAAATAAATCAAAACTCGGTGAATACTCAATTCAATAAATGCATAATTATATTTAAAGAGAACCATATCCCATAAATGCATANTTTCTTTTAATTAATCCTTAGGTGATAAATTGTACATAAAATATCAATTTCTCCAAAAATGTACTTAAAATTCTAATTCAAGAGAATGTACTTCTGATGACTAAGATTGAAATGAAAGGAAAACTTATCAGATAATTGTAAGAAATATTATATATATATATATATATATATATATATATATATATATATCAAATAAAATATGGAAATTATATTAGAAGTGTAATAGATTAGTTATCTTCTGGGCTGATTCAAACTGCCTAGATTAACGTTTTATGTCTGAATTAAAGAGAGTAATAACAATCGTTGGCTGATTACTTTTAGATGTCCTAACATGCAACTGCCATTTAGTAAGTTCACATAAAAATGTCAAGAATAAGAGCATCGACAGCAATTATATAATGGAGTAGGCATTTCGGATGAGAAAGCTAGAGGAAGGGTGAGTAACTTCTTCCATAGCCCGTGGAAAGGTGGTTAGTGCTTAGCTAAGATGAGCTGCCATATACATATATGTAGACCTACTACTCTACAACTTTATTAATTCATGCACTTTGTTTATTACTTGGACATTACATCTTTGCTAGCTGTCGTTGTTCTCGTTTGTTGTTCTTCTCAAAATGATGAAGCAGCATGACCATGTAATATCTGAAAACTCTCTCTCTCTCTCTCTCTCTCTCTCTCTCTCTCTCTCTCTCTCATGCACACAACCACACAACATACAGCACACAACCAACAAAAGATAGCAGCTAAAGGATTCAGCACAAATTCAAAAAGTGAAATTGTTTACTTTAACTCTGGACATCAGTGTAACTAAAAAAGAAAGAGATTAGTTTTGCCTATGGTTTTTCCCGTTCCTATCAGTTCAAGAAATGGAATAGATCTTCATTCTGCAAAATAAATCAATTATATCCAGGTAGAGCATGCAATATATTATTAGCTAATCAATGCCAATTCATGGTTAACAACACCATTTCTTTTGGCGCCATGATCAACACCATATCATTATCACATAATAAATGTATACATGTACATTTCCTATATGCATTTAGGAGATCAAGTGCTGAATCAAAATTTTAACACTATTTAAGAAATTAAAGCAATATCCTAATGTTTGTTAGAACATCACAAATGAATTATATACAACTATTGCGTATACAGTGGAGGTTCCTTGGACATGGTTGATTATGCTTCTCAATCATCTCGTTGTAAATGCAAAAAGAAAAGAAAAGATGATGCAAACAAAGAATGTAGTGTAACAGACAAAAAAACTGAAGAATATGAAAACGAAAAAAAGAAATTAAAAACAGTCACAAGTGAGTATAAAAAAAAGTGAAACGTCTAAAATTTTTCAAGTTAATTACACATATGATTTGAATATATATATATACATATATACATACATATATATATATATATATATATACATATATTATATATATACTTCGCGAGCAGCATAGAATATTTTTTTCTTTACAAAGTAGGAAACAGCAGAAAGTATCAATGAGCTAACTTTTCCTCAGATTATTTTTGACATTACCAATCACATCTCTATAATAAATCAGAAGTATTTAAGTTTTATTCATAAATTATTACATGCAAGAGTTTTAACACTAAACAAATGTTGTAAGTTAAGTAACAATGACACATATTAATCTAAAAACACTTCCAAGAAGAGTGGAAAAACGAAGATGTAACTCTCTTTAGGACAGATGCCATCAAAGCTGATATGCAATTAATAAAACCTATTACAGCTTCTGAATATGTAGAATTTCCAGTTAACTAATTAAGTTGCAGCATATATGCATGTTCCATTTATTAGAATGCACTACCTGGAACAGACTAAGCATCTATTGTTTATACTAATTCAGGTCGGGTTGAGAAAAGAACAGTAGAGGAAAACAACATACAACAGAGGGAAACTAACATAAGTTGTTAGGCTGTCTATTATGCACAGTAGCAAGTGATGATGACCTTCCACTGCATTTTTCATGGATTCTTAACATTTATTAAAAAGCTATTCATATATATTAATGGCACAAACGAGAAACTAAAGCAAAAATACTCTAAGACACTGCTAGGTATCAAATGCAGGAATACTGCTGACTATCCTGCAGTATTATGATCGAGTTTAGGAGTTTAGATAAAATAAAAAAAAGGCATCAATCACATTATCTAGGATTTTATCAAAGATTACACAGAGCTGTCACACTAAATCAAGGAGAGGCCATTTAATAAGAAATGAAAGGATATAAGTGCTATTTCAAAATTAATTAATTAATTAAGAAAGAAAGAAAGAAAGCTAGCACAAGATTGATGCATTATAATGAACTTTGTTAATTGTCCAGGTTGAAGGACAAGTTTCCGAAGGAATTAAATTTAGCTATATGATTTACCATAAATATATTTACATGAGATCCATATCAAGAAACTAAAATATCACAAGGTGCATATAAGTTACTGGCTAATTCACAAAATCTAAACATAGGAAACTGAGCAGGTAACCATACGCAGGACCCATACACGAAAGCTAACAAATAAAAAAAAAAGACGTCAATTAGTCTACTTACCAATATGAATTAAGTAGCATCTTAAATGTGTCATCATAAACATATATGGCTTAAACACACACCTAACTATGAAACTAATATGACTAGAAATATTAAACTACTTTTCATAAAATCTTATGTTTTTAAGTAAGATAATTTAACTCGTCTCATGCGACTAAAATTAATCATGGTATCACTAAAAAATATCATCGGGTCAGATCAAAAGATAATATTTTTTAAAGAAAAACATGAACTTTTTTTTTGAGAAGGAGAAAAACATGAACTTAAAAATTCATTTTACTGTAAATGGCTAGTACAACTAAGTAAAAATGTTTTCGGTCTCTTTTGCTCACCACAGTTAACTCTTCAAACAACTGTTTCACTATATAATCTCCTATATCTTTTCATAGCACCAAATTACTCCATGTATTTGCTGTGGCATACATGCATATATAAGAACAATGAAGAAGAAATCCATCATAAATCACCGAGACAACTGGAGAAGTGGATTATGAGAATACATGGAGAAAGTTTAGATGCATGTCCGTATATGCACATATTTATATATGCAGGTGTTTTATACCTTTCTATTTTTCGGTGAATATAAAAATAGAGGAGGATAAAAACACCAACCACCAAAGAAAAATAAGTAAATATAAAAAGATAAAAACAAAATGCAGAAACCAACCACCAAAGAATAGATGGAATAAAATATATATAGAGGAGGATCGATTAAGATGCAATCCATGCATCCGACGAAGCCAAAAGGGAGGGATGGAGGAATAATTACTATGTGGGTGGATTGACCAGCTGCAAAAGAAAAAAGTACTGCAAACCCTAAAAAAATGAACGATTGTCCAAATTAAGATTAACCAAACTTAGAACTACTAACATCTTATTAATTCAATAAAAATCTAACTAAAAAAATAGAGTACTAATACTAATCCTCTTCTAGTGATATTTTTAAAAATATGAGGTTATTAGTTTTAACTATATTTTTTAACTCAGTTCACCAGTTAACACCTAACTACAGGTGGCAAGGTTTGGAGACCCCACGGCCCCCAAAAGCAGCCTTTTGCTTCGAAGCTATTCCACTCGGGAGCCACCCCAGTATGTGCAAGCATCTCCCTCCTTCCTTTCTCTCTCGTAATTCTTCCCAGGAGCTGGTCATATAAGCATTCTGATACAAACTGCATAGATAGATGGAATGGGGCTAACGTACGTAGTGCATCCTAATAAGAGAGGTACATAGCACAATATGTAGAAATATCTAATCTATAACGAAGCAGTCTGTTACTTGATCACAATACATATGATTCCTGTACATATAACACTTCCAATCAGACAAAGCTGCTGAGTGCTTCATGTACTTTGTACAACATCAAATTACTCCTCAAGCATGCACGTTAGCAAATCCCATAATTCTATCTAACATACAGGTACCATGTTATATCGATATCGTATTTGTTACAGGCTTTCATGAAAGTATATACTTACCATCCAGCAGCTATCTGGAATCAGGGTTCACCTGCACCACACCGCTTCTTTCCTTTATCTTCTCACAGCTGTTACAGTTCTCTCTCCATCTTGCTCTATCGAACTGTTGTTCACCAAACCCTAAGAGGGGACGGAGTCCACGATGCTGCGCATGAGACTCACCTGCATGCGAAGACAACTGATGTAGTCAGCAGTCTCCTCAAGGAGGCTGCAGTAGTCCATCGCGGCGCCTCCCGGCACAAGCTGCCGGAGAGTCCACTCCGATCGGCTTGCACGCGGCCTCATAACCCGAATCCTTCTCGGCATCATGACGGCTCTGGGCCTCCGGACGCCAGATGAGCGGAAGCGAGATCTGCTACGAAGTTTGCGAAGCAAGGCTCTGCCCCATGCCCTCCGAGGCCCGGCCGAGTAGGCCATGGATGCGTAGGCCGCCCGACGTATTCTGCGGCACCGGCTGGCATGGGACTTGGGTGCCTCCTGCTGTATGAGGGATAAGGCTGCAAGGAAAGGGAAGGCCGCCATGGGAGCCTTGGCAGGAGTTGGACTAAGTCTAGGGTTTCTTCTTGAGCTGTTTTTATCAATAACCGTGTGTGTGTTTTTGAGAGAGAGAGAGAGAGAGAGAGATACATAACGAACTCAGGGGTCATTATTAGAGTACGGGTTTAAGGATCTCTGTTCTTCTGACGCAAGGGGAAGGTATTGGGTCCAGCTTGCTCTCAAGGACAAAAGGAGGAAGAGCTACACAAGTATCTGACATGTAAACAAAAACTAAAATTTATTCTCCAATTCTCGGCTAAAAAATGTGAAGTCAGTAATATTTGATAAAAGTATGATGTAAGTCATTAATATTTGATTTTCAAATTGTACGTCACTCAACTTTAAATTTATTCATATTTAGATCATCCATCATATTTGAATGTTAATTTTGCCACATATCACTTATGTGGCATATGATGGTCATCTATGTGGCATATGACACATCATTTCACTTTAAATAATATTTATAATTTAATTTTATTATTAATTATTTATCTTTTTAAACTTAAATGGTGGGAACTCAAGAGCTTTTTATGATTTGACGATGTGAAAATTTATTTTTCAGAGTGTCACGAACAAGAAAAAATTATGAGTATAATGTAAATTAGTTAATAATAAAACTAAATTTTTTTTTATTTTTAAATGAGTTGATGCATAAATTAATATTTAAATATGATGGATGATCTAAATATGAATAAAACCAAAGTTTAGTGACCTATAATTTGAAAACCAAACATTAATGACCCACATCATACTTTTACCAAACATTAGTGACCCTTCACACTTTTTATCCCCAATTCTCCCCTCCTTTACAAATTATATATAAAGATGCTATGTATATACTAATATGAGAAAATAATATATATATATATATATATATATATCTCAATTTAAAACTTTGCATATATAAGGAAATTTATTACAAAATCAAAGAAGCTGTTAGAATGTCTAAAAGAAGCATAAGTGGACATGTATATAAAGAAGAAAAAATGTCTAATTTGAATAAGGATAAAACGATTTTTTATAAGAAATGAATATACTACATATTAATCTTAAAGTACGAGTAGTATATGAATCTACCAGATGTGTCAAGATACAATCATTCTGTTTTACTTTTTTTATCAACTTAATGTTTAGAAACATTATTTTGCGATTAACCTAAATTACTCTGAGAATACGTCAGTGAAATTTTTCGTGAAAATTTTTTATATGCATAAAAAAATAAATCTATTGATATATAGTTATTATTATTAAAATATGGGACGAAAGAGAAAAAAAAAAAAGAAATATGATGGGAAAGAGAAAGAAGGCAGTTGGAGGGGTGGAAGGTGGGACCAAGGAGGGGCAAACCACCACATGGTGGCACATGGACAAAATAACCCAATTGGAAGGGGAAAGGGGTGTGGAGAAGAGAGAATGAGAGATGGTGGGGTTGATGGGAACCTCTTTTTCTCTGCACGCCTTCTTCTTGGCCATTGTCTTCATTATGGTGGCTTTGTTTTGTTCGTTCTCGGCTTTGGTTTTTGGTAGTATGTCTCATTCTTTACGTCTAAACCTTTCAATCAGCTTCTTCGGTTGAGTTCTTATTAAAACTTTGGACTTCTCTCAATATTGTTGACCCGTTCATATCATGACCAGGATAAGTATTATAAGAGGACGCTGCCTTATTATCCAGTGCACCTCCTCCCATTTAATAGATACGTATGACATTACTATTCTACATCTATACTTTGAAAAGGATTTATGTGGTTGCAAGAGCCATTAGACATTAAAAATTTCTGAATATTATTTGATCTTTTTTTTTCTGCAGGATTCGTTGCAAACTCTTGGACAGTTGCGTGTAGTCCTATTAATTCCTAATACTAATTGTTAGCTAGGACACAACAAGCTACAAGTATGATATTGCTGAGTAATGAATAAGTTATTGAGCATATAGTTATATTTGTAAGATACCACTAATTTTTGTACCAAAAAATGTCAAACTTCTTGAGTTTTGGTATATGCATACTAAAAATGTCATACATTTATGTCATTTTACGTATATTCCATGTGTTTCATTATCATTTTGCATTAAATTGCATAAATCTTTATTTTATTATGTTACAGGTGGAAAAAAGGAAGCCAATTCGACATAGTTTTGCCGCGAATGAGAGTTCATGGCCGCTATAGAGCATCGGAACTAGCAACATCAACCTCACGGCCGCGATAATCAAGTACACAGCAGCGAAGCATGACCTAATGGGCGCTACAAATATATATAATTTACGACATCAAATAATCTCACGGGCGGGACGACTTACCTCATGGCCGTGACAGAGGCACATCATACATAGTGCAACGAACTTCACGGGTGTTAACTCATATTCATGGTCATGACGACATGGTATTACCTAGATTCACGATCGCGATGCGTACCGTTAACTCGACTGTCACGGTAGATTTTTCACGTGTACTCTCCAAAAACCCTAACTACTCGATTACAAAGGTTATAAATACACTAGAGGGGTCTTTGGAGAGGGGATAATGAAGGCTTGGGAAAATTCTTTTACACAAGAGAAGCGGAACACTACCCATCTCGCATAGGAAATCAAAAGACACCAACGATTATCTAAGTCTTTGTTTGTATTTTTCTATTGTTTTAGGATGAATTATGATTTTTTTCTTTATGTGTATATCTCCTGCTATGGAGTGATTTGTCTTGGATCGTATCAGTTGAACCCCTAATTTTGGATATTTCCTTAGGTTTTATTTGTTGAAACATTTCTAATACTATTCATGGCATTCTTAATGTCTTTTATTTATGGTCATCTTGCATGATTTATATGATATCTGAGAGGAAGTTTTATTTTTCCTTGTGAATCTGAATTCAAAATCGATCTAGGTTATCCTCTGCATGAATACCATGAGTTAGAAGAAATCAAAAGATCCCTAACTTGTGTAGTCATTTAAGAAAAATCGAAAGATATCTTAGATTTGTAAGGGATTGCGTGAATGCATTGTGTCTGATAACAAGCAAGACTAAAAAATAGAGGGTTAGTCCATGCGTGTTTAGGGCATAATAGGCAACTCAAACTTGAAACATTAGTGAGTTAAAACTAGATTATTTCTCATGACTTTATTAGTTGTTCCATTTTGTCTTTAGATATGGGAAGATTCTTAGTTACGATGGTGTAGACGAGGTACAATCTTGCTTCCCTATCTGATTTGATTGCTATCCACCTTTTTTCACGTGATCAACTTTTTATCTTTTGTTTTCTTTATTTTTACTATTACCCCACTTGATTTTGGATTAGGTCTAGGTTGCGATATTATTAAGTCCTCGTGAGATCGACACTCCTCATCACTTTATTACTTGCACAACTAGCATACTTACTATTAGTGTGTTGCATAATTATCGCATCAAATTTTTGGCATTGTTGTCGGATATTCATTTAATATCACTTTCTAGATTTATTCTTAATTAAGTTTTATCACTTTTTCTATTTCTCTATTATCGTATAGGTACTGAAAACAAAGAACTGATCATAATCTGGACCCTAAGATTCCTTCTAAAAGACCTACTACGAGATGCAATACAAGGAGCTCAGGTGGTCCTCTACTTTTCGATCTCGAGATTGAACAAGTATTGTGCTACTACTGAAGAAACACTGCAAATCCATATAACATGGTGACAACAATCAGTTGGGCAACCTGAACACCAACAATAACAATGTTGTGAATCCTCCAGCACAACTTGCTTACAGAATCATGCGAGATTACACTTTGGGGAAACTACAAGAGAGGCCATGGGGTATTACAAAGACCCTCAAGTAGATGCCAACTTTCAGATCTAGTATAGGACCATACAAATGATGCAATACGAGTAGTTCTGTGGGAATAAGGTTGTAGACCCCTTCAGTCACATTCAGAATTTCATGTAGTTATGTCACACTTTCAACTTCAACGGAGTTTCTAACGATGCGGTTAGACTTTTTCTCTTTCCCTTCTCACTAAAGGGAAAGGCATCTTCTTGATTATCTACCATTCGAGCATGCACTATCAATACATGGGAAGAACTAAAGCATGCATTTTACAACAAGTACTGCCCTCACTAGAAGTTGATGATGCTTATCTTTGAAGCCAAGTCTTTTGTCCAGCGAGACATCGAGTCTATGCATGAAGCCTGAGATAGGTTTAAAGAGTTGGTTGCCAGGATTCTACAAAATAGAATGCCTCTCTTTATGAGAAAATTCAATCATTCTTTAATGGCACCTCCTTAAGAGTTAAGAGCTTACTTGATACCTCAATTGGAAGTAGAATCTCTGATAAATCCCCGAAAGAAGTTTTCAAGATGATCGAGAATTTAGCTCTTACTCATTGGAAAAATGATATGATTCTACCTTAGAACAAGGTTGATATCCATTAGGTGGCTAATACCAAACGTATTAGTGCTCAACTAGAAGCTCTGAATAGAAAGATGGAACAACTTATGGGGAGATACACCGCCAAGCAGGTCAACATTGTTACTTGTGACTTTTGCGGTGAAGGCCACCTGAATCATGAGTTTCCCACTGGGACCAACGCTAATCATCAACAAATGGAGAATGCAAATTACATTTATAATAATATTTTATAGAAATAATAATGTAAGAAACCCTAGATTCCAATCAGGCCTCGTAATGAACCTGAATTACTCTTGGGTTAATAGGCAACAACAATCCCCTCTTGGTTTCCAACCCCAATAGGAGTCAAAGACGAACATGGAAGACATTCTGGGGAAGTTCATGACTACAGTTGAAGCGAAATTTATAATCCATGATTCATCCATGAAGAACTTGGAGACTTAGGTGGGATAGCTAGTGAACATCATAGCTAGAACACAACCAAACTCCTTACCTAGCGATACTAAGAAAAATTCCAAGGAGCACGACAAGGCTTTCACCACCAGGAGTGGATTTCAATTGGAAGGTCCTAGTCTCCCTACTGCCGAGACACCAGAAGTTGCAAATGGAGACTCAAAGACCAATGCAGCAGAGACAATGCCCACTTGAGAAGAAAACACCATCCACATAGAAGCTTGTCAACCTCCCCTATCCTCAAAAATATCATAAGGGGAGGCTAGACACACTACAAGAAAATTCATAATTTGCAACGGCTCCTTCATCGCATATCTGTCGCAAAATTGCTCGTCGTAGATTTTTTGCAACGAAAATATCACCATATAGTGTCATATACGATGATACTTTCGTCGCAAAAAATTTGCAACGGGTGTTTTTGCAAGGAGGTGCCATCGCAAATTATGAATTTTCTTGTAGTGACAACTAGTTAGCGAAGTTTCTAGAAGTGTTTAAGCAATTGCACATCAAAATCTCCTTCCAATGAAGCCCTAGCTATGCCAAGTTCATCAAGGATATACTCAACAACAAGAGAAAGATCGTGGAGACAAGGATTATTAAACTAACACCTTAGTATTTCTTTTTGTGTCACAGGGGCTTGCCTAAAATATTCCCATTTACTTCATCCATCTTTCTCTTTGCTTTCAACTTGTGTTCTCAAGCAACGAAGCCTAGGTCCGCTTCTAAAATAGCTTCCCAGAATAAATTAGGATTTTCTCGAGTTAGTTTCGTGCAATCTTAGAGAAAATCCTTTGTGCTTACCTTAGTAAGCACTCCAAGATCTAGGAAGCTTCATCGTCCCTTATTCTATTAGTTACTTGAACTGCGTTGACTTCCTTTGTAATCTTGGTGCCAATATAAACTTGATGTTGTACTCAGTCTACCAGAAGATGGGGACAAGAGAGCTAAAGGAGATGAGCATTTTGTTGCAGCTTGTTGATCAATCGATTAAGAAGCCCAGAGACCTACTAGAAGATGTCTTGGTAAAGGTGCACAAGTTCGTCTTCCCTGCCGACTTCATAGTGATGGACATGCACACATGAGAGAAGGCATCGGTAATACTGGTGCGCCCGTTCTTGGCGACAGGCAAAACACTCATGTACAACAGGAAAAGTTGACACTATGAGTAGAAAATGAAGATATATCTTCAAATCTTGGAAAGACTCTACAACATTCAGTGAATGTGTCCCCTTGTTTTGCTATAAATGTAATTAATGAGAAAAACAAGGATGATGTTGGACCATATAATTGATGAACTGATGAAATAGGAAGCATTAGAGGATGTAGATCATCCTCGTACTTGGATAACCCCTAATCTGATGTAGGAAAGAGTCAAACTAATGACTATAAATTAGAACTACTCTATCTGAACTCGTATCTCTTAGCTAGACTTTTCTTTTGTTCTAGATAGTCAATCTCTTTTTGAACTTTTGAACTCTCAAGTTATTCATGTTATTTTGTTTCTTTTTGAATTTAATGTTCTAGTGTCGAATATTCAATTTCCGTATGTAGTGCATGACTTGTCACAAGAAGTACAAGCAGAAAACAAGATTTCACGGTTGCGACGATGGACATCATGACCGCTATAGAAATGAGTTAAGACGCAACACAAATTCACAAGACATGAATCAGGATTCACGATTGTAATCGAATAGTAATAGAAACCATCAATTTATCACGACCATTACGGAGGACTTAACGACTACCATTGAAGACCTCATGCTACCCCAATTTTTCACGACCGTGAATACTTGTTCACGGGTCAAGAGCAAGTGCGCATTGATTATATTTGACCATTATTGTTGTAGATTCCATGGCTACGATCGAGGCGTAATGGCTATGTTCGCATGTTCTCCCATAATCACGATCGTTAGAGGAGAGGTGTAAGGCTATTTAATGGGCCGCTTAGTGGTCACCCCACCTCTACGGCGTCCCTTTTCCTCTGACACCATCTTCTCCATCGGCACGACTTTGTGACGACGACAAGCAGCACGCGACTCCTTCTCCAAAGGTCCCGCTCCATAAACACCATCTTTCGACGATGACGGTTGCGCGCACGAGTAACTTCACATGTTGACAACCACATGTCAGCGCTCTCATCACAACCAGCAGTCGCCTCCTCCCCATCACTAGTTCCAATAACATGGATCTCCACCGATTGCACCATCAGCATATTCACAAATTGTGAAGACATCACTTGTGGTCATTAAGTGTGCCTAATGACCACAACGACCTCCCTCATAGTCTTGACGCCATCCTCTACCGCAACTGCAGAAGTGCATCCATAAATCTTCGACATATAGGGTCATGAAGTCACAAATTACCATCATGCCTCTGCAAATGGGACTCCCGACTCAATGCATAGGTCGCCAACCCTCTTGTCGGTCGAATCCAACTCTAGAAGAAAGATATGCTGCACATGAGGACACCGACGATTGCCTAATTGAGTGCCCTCTCCAAATTATTTCACGAAATGATGATTATATGAGGAGGGAGGAGATGTAAAATCAATGCAAGTTGGCTGCCACGTGATTCACCCACGACACCACCATGATGTCATTCAACATGCGTGATGACATCTTAATCTTATTCAACAACATAAGTGTTGGGCACTTCATCCGCAGCTATTGATCGATATACAATGAAATAACCTTGGAGTTCACCTCCCTTGTCATCGACCAATGCCATTTAGGGTGGACTATTAGGTTCCAACTATACAATCATGAGTTCGTCCTTTCATTGGCAGAGTTCAATGATGCCTACTAATTTTCCAATGAGGGTGATTATCACACTCGTTGACTTCTCTGGGCGGGACTTTTGGCACTTGCGAAGGACACCTGAACGACCAGTTGACAAAAAGCACAAGCATCAGAACCTCATTCTTATGTATGCACATCGTATTTGGTCTTGATATCTATTTTCTAGGGTTGACAGTTAGGGGTGGTGAACTCGACAGAGTTATTTTTCTCGACTCTATGGTGCGGGGAAACAAGATAAATGTGGGGGTGCCATTCTAGCGGGACATGTGATGAGGTTCGCCAGTGGTAAAATTCTTATAGGGGGACTTATAAACTAATTTTGAGCTATTGTTGTCTGAATTTAGAAGATCATAAGAGTTAGAGCGTACCTCCCAAGTTCCTAGACCTGAACACGGTGATTCAGATGAAGTTGGTCAATATGGTGGATGATGTTTAGGTCTTCACATTCAAGAACATGTCAGAGACTCTTCCAATGACCAAGATTGATCGCTTCACTGTCTTCAATCGTGCCAATTGGATACCGCTTCCAGCATGCTGGAGTGCATCCGAGTGCCGCATCATCTAGCCACGCCAAGCTGAGAGTGGAAGCAAAGAGATAGCATTTGAGTTTGAGGCGTACGATCAGCTTGCAAACATGGCTATCGACCTTCCAAAGGGTACCTCCAGTCAGCCCTCGCCATCTTCATCCTTTAAATTTTCATCTTTTCAGGCCATTTTGACAACCATCCAAGCCCACTAGCAGTAGTAGTACGACGATCTTCGAGCCTTCCACTAGCGGCAGTATGACCTTATGTGAAAGGAGCACCGATAATAGTATGGGGACCTTTGCATGCGTCAGGACCGTCTTGAGAGGATGTTGTGATGGCACCACGATTACCATGTTAGCCAAGGTCACTACGGCGCACTCCACCCTCCAGATGGTCCCGACTAGTGGATCACCCGGTTGTATTTTTTTTCCTTTCTTTTGCATCATTTTTGCATGATTGCTTTCATCATCTTCATGTATTTTCATTTTCTTCATGTGTGTTCAACTTCACCCATTTGTCTTCCACTAAGGATAGTGAAAATTTCAAGTGTGGTAAAGTAGACACTTTATTATCATGTTTGCTTATGTATGCATTTTCGTAAAAAAAATTAGATAGCATCTTTTGTGTCAACTCCTTATATGACTCTTTTATGTATCTCTTTCACACAAATTAGGACATATTTCTAGTCTATGAAATTCAGTTTTCTAATCTTTAGCAAGTATCATCATAGTTAGGGAATTATGGAATGTGGAATAATTCCCTTAGACCTATGACTCTTATACTACTATGTTTTCCTAGTTCTCCTCATTTTCATCCATATTATCTTGATTATAGTAGCATTTTTATTGAAAGAAAAGTATCTATTGAAATTTTGTGTGCATGAAAATAACTTGAAAAACATTTTGTGTGGGATTATAAAAGGAGCATAAAAGTGGTGAGGCGGGTAGGAATGTGTTATCTAGAACCAGGATGTGTTAGCGCAAATAGATCTACTAGGGATTCTTGGTTGGTGATCCAAGGCCAACTGGTTTAGGATCCTCCCATTGAACGTCAGTTACATAGACCATCTTGTGCAATATAGAGAAGTGCATGAACACCTAAGTCACTGCTTAGTTCGAAACTCCAATTTAGAACGTGGAAATTTTTGGGCAAGTAAGCTCGAGGGGTGTTTCATCGCCTAGTGCCCTAAGATCGTCTACCCTGGGAGTCATCGATCAAAAGCCCTCTACACGAACTTCCTTGTGCAAACCTACTTTGAGGATAGAACTTTTGAAAATAATAACATAATAGTGTATAATCTCTTAAACTCATGTGATACTCATGTTTTCAACATTAATACCATTATGATATAGACGTCATGTTTTTCTTTTATAGTGCTCGGGGAGAAAGAGTTTAAATATGTTTAAGAGTCAGAAAGTCGACAGAGCAAGAATCTTTAGATATGTGATGAAATACTATGGTGATAACTGCAAAAATAAAAGGAGAAGTATTGTCTAGTCATTTGTGGGCAATGAATGTATTTTACTTTATTTCCAGAGCTTAGTCTTAATTTGTTGCTTGAGTACAAACAAGTGTTCAAGTGTGGGTGAGTTTGATGCATGCAAAATGTATCATGCATTTCATGTCATTTTTATGCATTTTTTGTGTTTTATTATCATTTAGCATTAAATATCATAGAAAGTCAGTGATATATTTGTAGGATCTGGATGACACCAAGAGGTGGGGGTGAATCGGTGTATAAAATTTTAGTCACTTATGTTATGCTAGATTTGTTCGAGTATGTTTAGCGGAAGCATATAAGTTCAAAGGCTAAATAGATAAGAGTGTGTGTGAGAGAGAGAGAGCAGAGAAAACAAACAAGCACACAAACACAAGGTTTGTTGACGAGGTTCGGCCAAGCTCCAGGCCTACGTCCCTGCTCTGGTCTTCTCGCACTTGAGATCTCTGGAGATCACTAACTCCTTCTTCAAGGGTGAAGGCTCCCTTACAAACTTCTCCTTTCTTGCACGAGGACAAGGAGACAACCTCTTACAAATCTCAAGAACTCTTGGTCCCTTCTATCCTAGATTCTTCACTCGAATCACA
>LTAE01001044.1:32121-57564 GCA_001647135.1 Pontederia paniculata | reverse complement strand
GAATCCGCCATTTACATACCTAAAATCTTAAATATAATCACAATTACATACCGTTCTCTGTAGCCAACCTATCTTCTTCCTTGTCAGAGAAAATTATGGGATGAGAGAAGAGGGGTTGGATCCTATTTATAGGGAAGAGAAATTTATCCCTAGATGGAGTTTGAATATAATTAGGACTCCCAAGAATAACTTTGTATTTGATTATAATTTCATAAGATAATATTTCATATGATTAGGATTCTTTTAAAATAGTCAACATAGGATTAGGAATATTTAATTGATAAAAATATAACAATGATTTCAATTCAAACTCTTTTCCTAATCTTAACCAACTATATCTTTCCTTATCTCCTCTTTATTTATTTTTTTTTATTTTAAAATTTGAGATATTACAGAAACTATTACCAGGTTTTAGAAGCATGATCGCGACATCGAACACATGTGAATAAGTTTTAGTTATATATCGAAATATAATTAACCTGATTAAAAGGACACCTAATGCTGTTGTCACACAAAGAATTAAATTACCTAACCTTGTCATGGTTAATTTGGATCCTGCAATATCAAAATATAGCTAAGCTTAAAATTTTATAACCTCATGTTTTCCTTGTCACCTTTCTTTTGGATATTCTTGGTCGGCAGATGCGTTCCACCTCAGGAATTGCATGGATAAAGTTCAGGGAGACCAATACCATCATGAATACATCATCTTCATTTATCTACTAATACTTAGTAGTTCCTTCCTAGAAAGGTGTGGGACAATAAAAGTATATAACTCTCCTTAATTCCGCTTCACATGCATGCAAAGAGTAGATTACGCAGACGGAATTGGAGATTACTCGAGCCAACAACTTGTAGTGGACCATGACAAGAGGCCATTAAATGTTCTTTTATTTCTAGTTTATGCCCCTAATCTTTTGGTTGTCACATTGCTCTCCTAATTCCATTGTTTGGAGCTGCAAGATTTCCTGGAATCCATCCATAATAAGAGATCTTGGTGTCAAGTGGATGCAAGTGTGATTCAATTTTCAAGATGGTCTACTTCAGATGACGAAATATGATGGGCGACACCTAAGTTTTTTTTTGTCTCTATAAATGTCATCTTTATATTGTTAGTTGGTTCTCTTGCTTTTGTGTCTTATATTTTGGACTATCCCTCTAGACTCCTAATGGTGGTCTAACTCCATGAATTTTAATGTCAGTTTTGGCCGTGATTACATATGACCTACTCAAAATTCATATTCTAATTTATGTTTTAGTGTTCATTTTTTTGTTAGCACTATTATTCTGTGAAGATCGTGTCTTACTTGCTATTAGTCGAATCAATTAATTATTAATTTCATATATATATGTAGGGTGTTGGGGTTGAATTCATAAGGAAATTTCGTGAATTTAGTGTTCACAAGATTTCGTAATGCAACATAAGTTAATTAATTGCAATGTGAGAAATTTTAAGAAGTTATGGACAAGCTTCAAAACAGTAATTCTGAACGTTTCAACTCAGAAGGTTACAATGCCACTTTATTCCATAATTCGTCATGGGATTTATGTGATGCATCGCTCCCTAAACCCGTGATCACCATGGCTTACATCATGAAGATTCGGCTTTTTCTTTCTTTACATATATATTTACTTATTCCAGAGCATGAGAATTGGAAATGATATGCACAAGAGACAACAAAAGGAAAAAAAAATATGATGTGTATTTATCTGATTCAGTTCATGTCAATTCTTAAGTGCACAAATAATTTAAGTCGTTTATTTTTCAGGAAAATCGTTCATGAAAACGAAGCCGAAGACCTTAAGATATGTTTAGGACACTCACCAAAACACAACTAGTAGAAATGAAAATATATTTTCTTTCTTAGTACATAGATCAAACCTAAATTAGAAATAAATGTGCGACACATTTTGATATGAACGGT
Source organism: Pontederia paniculata (assembly GCA_001647135.1). Taxonomy (NCBI): domain Eukaryota; kingdom Viridiplantae; phylum Streptophyta; class Magnoliopsida; order Commelinales; family Pontederiaceae; genus Pontederia; species Pontederia paniculata. The sequence goes on along the minus strand of LTAE01001044.1, from coordinate 55,639 downwards.
ATCTATCTCTGTACCATAACTTTATTCGTTGATTAAACCTCGAAGCACTCAAGCATATAACCAAGTAATAAGCATATATGTGTATAGCTGTAGTGGTGTCTCTATAATCCTATCAGGAAAAGGTGATTCATTTTATTCTTCCATTCTTTTTCTTTTTCTATTTTTGATGAATCTTTTGCACTTTAAAGTCATGCTACATGTTAAACTCCTTTTACTGGTGTATCTCTCCCTGCACGTAGATTTGACATCATCCAGGACGTAAAGAGGTTCCTACATGTTACATTTCTTTTACCACATTTGAATAGTTATCCATAGCTAAGGCCAAAAAGCAAAGTTTTATATAATCTATACATAGATTCTAACATATGATATACAATATTTGATTGGTGCATGGCACAGTACCACTTCTCTAGCTGTTATTCAATTTATTCATAACACCAACAAGCTGACTTGTTCACCACTATTATACCACCATCTTTTAGTTCTCCAAATTGGACGCCGCGCTTCTCTAATGACCGAGGAAAAAAGATGGCTATTCCTGTTATGCAGCTGGTATTCAAATTCTGAACCGACAAGAAACAACTTGCTCTCTCTAGTTGAAAAGACTCGAGTAAAAGTGATCCAGTAATGAAAGTCGTTCTAAAGTTAATTATACAATACTTTTGTAGTAGAGTTCTGTGAGCTTAATTAAAATGGTTCTCTACTTCTCTGAGAACATTTTATCTAGGGTTCTTATTAGTTTTCGAGAATTAATTGATTAGATGGATATTTTGATATAATGTTTGAATGTAAAAGTGTGATGATAAATAACTAAATAAATTGATTAGATATGTTAGTTCCATAAATATCTTGATGAAATTTTAGAATTAAAATTTATTTATTTAATTAAATAAAAAAAGATAATTTTATTATTTATATATCTAGTAACATAAGGTAATAAATTTTTTCACACAAATTCATGAAATAATACAAATTGATCTTATCTATAAAATTTTAAAAATAATAATATAAGTTATTTTGATTAATAAAGTAATAAAATATACTAAATCATATAATATTTATTACTTAGAAAAATAATATTAAGACACTATTTTTTTAGTGTTATAATTAAAAGTTAATTATTAAGTTTTTTTAATGACTTCATTTTTTGTTAAGTCATCTGAAAGAGTTGATAATTCAAATAAAGAGTAATATTTTAATATTAGCCATATATAATTAATATTATTTACCATAACTAAACATAAACTAAAATATATATTTTTAGTTTTTATTAAAAAGTATAACATCTATTTTAATTACTTATATACTAAATATAATTAAATAAATACTACAAATATTATCATAATAAATTAATAAATTTTAATTTAATTTTATTACTAGTGTTTTAGAATAAAAAGTTTTTTATGAAAGGTAATAAATATTTACTTTCAAAATGTCAAGTCGTCGTAAAAATAAAGAAAAATAAAGTTGACTCTAATATCACGTTGGATTCCAACAAAAGTTGAAATGGAACTTCATCAAGATCTAGTTATACTAAGGTTTGATCAAAATTTAATTCTAGTCATTATTATTATTATTATTAATTTTTTTGAGAAAGTTAATTTGGAAGAATAAGTGGAAATTAAAATTAATCTGCCCCTAGTTTCCGAATCCAAACATTACAGTACCCAGAAGAAAGAAACTGTGAGCTACTGCTTTAAGATTCCACCATTATCAACGTCTTACCTATAATCATTTCATAGTGTACTAGTGCACATAAAAGACATCACTTAATTTACGGCTTATCGATAAGTAATAATGAGATGTAGATGCAAGGTGTAAATAGATCAGAACTGTCTAATGACGATGACGAGTTAGAAAGTAGTGCAAATAAGCATGCATGAAGTACAGGTAATTATACTTTTTCGATCTGGAGTAAGCGATATATATCTTATTTTATCTTTGGATAAGAACTCCTTAATTAAAAAGTTATCTCAACATGTGAAAAGAAACATTGTCTCACTGCATTGCTTACTATATATCATGCATCTCTCTCTCCCTAATATTTTCTTCCTGCATGTTTAGTAGCATGCACGTGCATTATAATAAAACGGAAAGCATAAAGAGATGATGTGGAAAGGATAGTCACGAGTATGAGAAGGCTGTGGAAACGTGTGTCGCATGAGAGACCTAATCAAAGGGAGCAGTTTGCTCTACTGTAATTGTGGTGGTAAGATTTTTTTTTCTATTTAACAAATAGGTTTCAAGTTCAAGTTGTAAAAATTTTTCATAGGAGTCTCATCCACTATAATTAGTGTTCGAACCAGAGTGATATAAATTAGTCGGGATCAATAATCCGAACACTATGAGGGAAAAAAAAGGAGAGCAGCTTGCTCGGCGCAGGATCTTATATATTCTCCTATCACCATTTACTTAACAGTGCATTTAAATGAAGGAGAAAATAAGATAATAAAAAAAGGATAAAATAATATTTTATTTTAATAAGAAATATTTTGAAGTGAAAATAAAAAATAATAGTTTTTTCTTCTAACAAATTAAAAATAATATTTCAAATTAAAGTTAATTGAACGAAAGATAAATAATTTTATTATTCCTCCAATTATTTTTTCTTCTCATTCCGTCCTCAATCCAAACACACTCTTAAATGTATAATGGTATTAATTTAATTTGAAGATGGATTTCAAATGTATCACTCTTCTGAAATTTAAGTGTGATAAAGATTTATTCTTCTATAACAAAAACACATTTTAAAATATAAATATTTAACATTGATTTTTTTTCAAAAAAAATATTTTATTACCATTTCACTCATATTTAAGTTAATTAATTACTCGCCCACTCGATTAATATTTGCAATTTTGCATGCCCACCATAAATATCTCAAAGGAAAAAAGAAATGCAAAAAAAGATACTTTGTTCAAACCAAGCTTGTTAAACTCTAGAATTTATGTAGAATCATTTTTTTACTCATAAAATTGTATTATAATATGTACCTAACAAATATAGCTATAGAATAAGCAATATGCTATAATCATAAAATAAATATTTGTTAGGCATGAAAAGTTGTACAAGCATTATTATTTTGATGCATTGACAATTTTCTTTTTTAGCTTCGTTCTTAAAAACTATTTTAAATAATTACTATTTTTGAAATGATTATTTTATATAAATGAATATGTGATAGACTTGTGTAGATTTATATAAAATCGTAGAATTTCATGATTGAATATTAAAATATGTTCATATAAGATTTTACATTGATTTCATTTATTTTATTGATCTAAACTCGTAAGAGTTTAAAAGTTAAGTCGAGAACTTGATTGGATCTAACTCGTGAGTTTGATACTAAGTGCAAACACTTTTTTCAAAGAGATCATCTCTCCAATTAGTCAAGTGTGATAATCATAGATCAGCGGTTTTGCCGGAAAAAGATAAATTACCCTAAAACAAGTTGCATGCATGTCATATATTCCATGAATGATTAAGTAGTCATCCATTATGTAAGTTCATTCCATTTGGACCACAGTCACCACAAAGTATAATAAGATTGGTGAAACCCAGCCATCAAATTAATTAAGTTCCTTCAAGTTGGATGGCAATAATAGTTTGCAACTGTTGTTCCTTACTCATGTGAATATATACTCGGTCCCCCTCATCTCTCAATCTACCAAGTACCAATTACCTACCTATCTACTTAATTAATTGAAGCTAATTAATTAAGCATTCATTCCTTTTGCTCTTTCGACCAATTAGCAGCAGTACACAGATGTAGACCTCCCCTTGAGCATTTGTTTATTCTGCATCCAAAAGGCAACTCAGACGCAACGCAGCATCATAAAGTTCAAATCCTACGTAACTTCCATTTATCAAATCAATGTTAATCCTTAGAAAGAATCCATACTACTACTACTACTACATTCTCATCCGACGTGTGCATGCTGCAACTCTCTCTCTCTCTCTCTCTCTCTCTCTCTCTCTCTCTCTCTCTCTCTCTCTTAAAAGGTGAAGCTCCCTTCCATTACCAACTGTCTCTAATCCATCCTTCTTGTTATCATTCGATTCACAATTTNGTCCTCTCTCTCTCTCTCTCTCTCTCTCTCTCTCTCTCTCTCTCTCTCTTAAAAGGTGAAGCTCCCTTCCATTACCAACTGTCTCTAATCCATCCTTCTTGTTATCATTCGATTCACAATTTAAGCCAACAACTAGTGCAGTCGAAGAATGTCTAAGATACATCCTACTGAGAGCGGCACAGTCGTGGTCGACGCCGAAGAGGTTGCTTCGACGACGGCAGATCGGCCGTCGGTGTGGACGGTCTGGAAGAAATCCACCATGAACTTCCAAGGGACCGACGGGTTTACTGTCTACGACAGCACAGGGAAGCTGGCCTTTCGTGTCGACAACTACTCGAGGAAGCACAAGTGCTTTGCTGGAGAGCTCCTGCTAATGGATGGAGATGGCAAAGCAGTAATGTCTCTAAGACCTCAGGTAGGAGAGGAGGAAGCTAGATTAGGTTATTTTGGATCTTAATATATGTTCTATTCTTGGTAGCTATAACCTCGAAGTAACAGAATAAAATGTTGTATATTTGTCTTCAACTCTCAAATCTGAGTTAGGAAAAAAAGAGGAGAAAGAACTATATCCAACAGTAATATTGAAATGATCAGATATGGATGGAGCTAATATTTTCCACATTTTTACAGCAAATTTGGATATAGGAATTGGAAAATTACTGATATTATAATTTAGTAATAGAGACAGAAGTACTTGAACTGAAAAAATACTGATATTATAATTTAGTAATAGAGACATGAGTACTTGGAGAATTATGTTTGCATCTGATCCTTTTTTTCTGTCTAGTTTTTTCGTTTTGCTTTTGGTCTACCAATTAAGCTCGCACTAGGAATCTACTCAAGTGAAAAGATGCAAGTTGATACTGCCAAACCCACTGATGGATTCTTCATAATATAAATCCTATTTTGAAAGCTAATATACGCATACATACATATATTTCGACTTCTTACTTATAAGTTTTTTGGTTAAATTCTTAGCTATAATGTTTACATTATTTTTTTCCTTTTCTATAATGATTAATTTAGTTAGAGGAGAGGGATTATATATGAGTGAGAGGCGCCCGAAAGTATAAATACTTGAACCTTCACAAGAAACATATTTTGAGTCTCTCTCAAACCTCCCTCAACAAGCTTTTGTCGAGTTTCATTATGAGATCTTCTCATTCTCAAATCTTGTCTCATCACTGAAGCAATCAATTTTTTTTTTTCTTTCCAACTTGGAGTGACATGGAATATTGCATTATCTACTCACCAACATGCCCATTATAAGCATGCTTGTGACACGCACTGTCGGCTCAAGTGTCCTGTACCAACCAGGGACGTCCAAACCTTCGTCCTCTTTGGCATCATTTGCTAACACAATAAAACACACAATTGTTAAGTGCAACAATGAACAAATCCACACGTCAACCAAAGTTACCAAAGTACAAGGATCCGTAAATTTCGCCATGGCGTCGCATGTGTCAACCTTGAGATGTGTTGCTAAATGCCAAACATTTCTATCAAGCACTTATGCTAAAAAATGCCATTGCACATATCTAATTAAACTTCGAATCGCCAGATCCTGAGCATGCACGACGGATGGAGCGGGTACAAAGGTGAAGATGGCAAGAATGCGGCGCATAGAACTCACATCTTCTCCATGAGGCGGCGTTCGATCCTACAGACCGGCGACCAGGCAGAAGTGTTCATGGAGTGCCCAAATTATCAAGGAAGAGCGCCGGGATACAGGATCGAAGGTTGCTTCAGAAGAAGGTGCTGCAAGATCAAGAACAGCGACGGCGAAGAAGTCGCTCGGATATCCCGGAAGAAGGCGAACACGTCGGTCACGCTGGGCGATGATGTATTCACCCTGGTCATCAAGCCGGGAGTGGAGTGTGAGTTGGTGATGGCGTTTGTTGTCATCATGGACCGCATCAGCCAAAAGCCATTCACTCCTCTGATTTGTTTTTGAGAGGTATCTCTCGTCATATGTACACATATGAACACAAAGGTCTTGCTGCTCAGGTTTGCAAAGCTTTATGTGAGATGACATGAAAGATATGGAGAAAAATCAGGGAAAGCTAACATATACACCACCTGTTTTCTACTGTGTACATGTATAACTGAGAAGAGGAAATTCCATTTACATAAAGAGACTGCAACTCTCACTGGTAAAAGAATATGGTCAGGGAAAGATAAATTAAATAGCTTAAATCATTAGCATATCAGTTAGTGTAATTAATAGGATAATGAGTTTATGATAGCTTACTGTGTAGCCATGCTCACCACTGAATACATCAAACTGCTTCAACTAATCCATAAACTAATGCAAACTCTAAGTGCATTCCATGATGAGACTCAACTTTCCAACTGCTATGCAAGTTCAGTATATATCCAATTGGTATCACCAACAATATAACTACGTATAGGAATACGTCATTTGACCGACAACAGAACTTATACTATACACTAATAAGCTAAACATACCATACAAGAACAATGCACAAATATAATAACCACACACCATAGCAGTACGATGAACTCATACGTCACATGAGCCAAAATCATGTCTTATGGTCTCCTGCAGAAGCATATTTAATATGTTGATGGATCTAATTCGTGTCATGAAAGAACAATGCACAAATATATAAAAGCCATGAAGCTGACTATGCATCTAATGTTGTGAGTCTCGTTTGAGATACCATTACTATTCAAACATGACAGTTACTGTGAGGACTAGACGGTACCAAGAGGAGGAGTTAAATTGGTGTATTAAAATTTTAATTTTAAATAATTTTATTTAGCAGAAGTAATTACAGAATAATTATAAGTAAAGTAAAATGCAATGAAAAAAAAAATAAACATAGCAAGTTTGTTGACGAGATTCAGCCAAAACTCTTAGTCTACATCATCGCTCCGGTCTTTTCGATCTCGAGACCTTCAGAGATCACTATTTTTCCTTCTTCAAGGGTGAAGACTCTCTTATAATTTTTTTCTCCTTTCTTGCTTTTGAGGATTTGGAGAAAACATCTTACAATTTTTAGCACAACACTTGAAACACTCAAGACTTCTTTCTACTCTTAATTCTCACAATAATGCTCTTAAAAGGATTAACTAAGGCTTATCTCTAAAGCTCACAAGTTCTCAGAATCTAAATGGCCAAAGTTATTTTTGAAGACTCTTGAGACATAGTTTTATAACTTTACAAATAGTCTAATCACTATCTCACAGAAACTAGTCGTTAAGTGGAGTACAATACTTTTCACCTACTATTCGGTCGACCACTTCTTCTCATCGGGCGATCGTCATTCTGGTGAATTCAACCTTCAGTTCATTGGCTAGTGCTTCGGTCGTCCACCTTCGGGCGTCCGAAGTCGCGGGCTTCAGTCTTAGTTCATCAGCTCAGCTTCCATAAGTCATCCCTTCCTTCTTTGGACAGCCTATATATTTTTCTTCGAATTGCTTCGGTCGCCCACTGCTATCCCACTAAATACATCGGGCGATCGACAATTCGATCACCCACTGCTATCCCACTAAATACATCGGGCGACCCTTGCTTTTCTTTTATCTTTGCTTCAAGATGCTTTGATTGTCCACTGATATTACACGAATTCATCAGACGACTTTTGCTTCTCTTTCGTCTTTGCTTCAAGCTGCTTTGATCGCCCATTGATGTTACAAGAATCTATCGAACGACCTTTCTTGACTATAACTTCTTTTCTTCAACCATTCTTTGATCGTCCACTGATTTCACTAAGAGACTTTGGGCGTCCTTTGCTTGGCTTCTGCCTTTGGTTGATATCTTCAAGTCCACTACGGTCGTCCACTGACTTTACTCAGAACACATTGGGCGACCTAAATTGCTTTTGACTATTTCCTTCAAGCTTGCTTAGGTCAATAAGACGACTTTTCTTTTTCCTCTGAATTGCTTTGGTCGTCCACTGATTCCGCACTGAATACTTTGGGTGATCTTTTCTTTTTCCTTTGAGTTGCTTTGGTCGCCCACTGATTGATGATTTATTCTCTCTTATTTAGGGATTCATTTTTCTCCTATTTAGGGATCCATTCCCTTCTGTTTAGGGTTCATTTACTCTAAAATTACTATGCATCATATGGTGCAATTGATGTTCTGACCATTCTTAAATAAAGTCATAACTAGGGTTTCATACTCTCCTATTTAGATATTTATCCCTCCTTAGATAAGATGTGCGCTTTATGGCCTAGCTAGTCATCCTAGTGTGTTGGGACAATATGAATCTTCCATGTTCTATTAAGAACTCACTACTTATTGTAATGTTTGACAACTTAGAATAACATAAATAGAAAAGAACAATGAGGTCCTAAATTAAGAGTAGGCTTGAACATACTGTACATCATGAATATCATGGTGTAACAGATGTTCTAGTCAAGAATAATGATCAATTAAGAAATTAATGATGCAACTGATGTTCTGACCATTCTTAAATAAAGTCATAGGATAAAAGGGAACAATAACCTTACTGATTATCATGATGGATTAATTGATTATATATATATATATATATATATATATATGTATATATATATATATATATTATTATTATTATTATTACATATCAGCTTCATAATTCATAAGAGAATTATCTTTCCTACTTTTGATCCTACATATAAATAAGAATTTAGATGATTAAATATTCGTGATGAGATAACTTGCACATGGCATAAGTCATGGTGATAGTATAGTATTGAGCTTTCACAATGATCTTTTCATAATATTGATCACAAATCAATTGAGTGAAAATTAGGTCAAATATGTAAGTTCATAACATCTTTAAAATAGTATTTTTCTAAATGACATACTTCTAGAAGTGCTAAATATAATGTTGTAAAATTCGGACCGGACGTCGACCCAGATAGCTCATCGGGTCAGGTCAGACCGTTTGAACCGGATGGTTGAACCAGTTGACAATAAATATATTTAAAATAATTAATGTGTTAAAATTAAAATACAAGATGTCATATAAATTACAACACATACAATTTTTTTATCTCAATTAATAAGTTCACAATATATTAATTATTAAAATTTATCTTTCGTGTTAACAAAAAATTGAAAATGATATATGTGATACATAATAATATATTCAATGATCAAAATTTGATCCATTTTATAAAGTAAAATAAATTAAACTAAATACATAATAAAATCTAAGAAAGTAGCATATGATCCAAAATAATATAATTAATTACTCTAGCATTTAATCAATTACACAAATTTAATGAATGAATAATATGCACCCAGTTTAGTATCAAATTTTTTTCAGGATTTTTGAGAAAAAAATAATTTTTTTATGCACCCGGTTCAACCAAAACCGTCGATTTGGCCGGTCGAACCCGGGTTTTGACCGAGTTTGACCGGTCCAAACCGGTTCAAAAGCCTCTCCGATTCAACTGTGACCCATGACCCATTTTTGAGGCCGAATAGCGGTTCGACCAATCCAGTCCGCGTTTACAACACTGACTAAATATTGTACATTTTTTTCTTCCTTTCCTCAACATTCCCTCCTCATCTGTAGCCGAACTTTCATGTTCTCCTCATTGAAGAGGGGTGTTGAGGGAGAAGAGATCTTGTTGGGAGGGTGGATTAATAGGAAAATAATGATTATTATGGTGTAATCAATATTTAACCTAAAAATTTTAGAATGTAGATGGAAGTTAAATTCATAATATTTTGAGAAGTTAATATTATTTGAATGTTTTTCACAACGTTAAAAGATATACCCCGGACTAATAGGAGAGCGGGGTGGAGTTGAAGACTTTGCCGCGGTAGATTTTGTTCGTCTTCATGGACCATCTCATGGTGGCAATTTCTTTTCTTTTTTTTATCTATCACCTCTTGCACTAGTCTAAGAATTAACGAGTATTAAGGCGGAGGCAGAACTTTTATCTACAGGATGCACAATTAATCATATAATTATTTATATGATTAAAAAATTATTTTAAATATTAATTTATAATTATAATTTTTAATATTTTATTTGCACGGCTTAATGCAATTCAAGAGATTAAAATAAATTTTACTTTTTATTTTAAACATTAAAAAGATAGAAAGGAAAAAATGAGAACATTTAAAAATATGAAAATAATATTATAACACTAATATATAATTGAATAAAATATATGAATATTAAAATAACAAAATTTGACAATATTCTCCTGTGCATGTGATAAAATAATATGATGATTTATATAATATAGTCATAGACTAATAAGTAAAAATTTATAATGTATTATACTTTTAGTGAATAAATAAATATTAATATAATATAAATAAATAATATTTTATGAAATAATATAAGCTAATAATTGAGTAAAGGTAAAGGATAAATAATAAGAAAATAAAAGTATATATGTAATATAATAAATAAGTAGATTATTATGATACAATTATAGACTAACGAGGAGAAATATATATTTTAATATATATATATATATATATATATATTGTTAATGAATGAATAAATATTAATGTAATATAAGTAAATATTATTTTATGGAAGAGTATATTAAATAATATTTGGATAAAAGTAAAGAATAAATAATAAGAAAGTAAAAATGGGAAATATAAATTAAGTATAGGAAAAAAATGAAAATTAAACTGAGAAATTGAATAAATAAGTAGATTATTATGATAGAGAAATGTATATTTTAATATATATATATATATATATATATATATATAATATTATTAATGAATGAATAAATATTAATATAATATAAATAAATTTTATTTTATGGAATTAATAAGAAAGTGAATGGGAAATGTAACTAACTATAGGAAAAATTGGAAAAAAAGATGAATAAGTAAGGAATCGAATTCACAACATCTTCTTACCATCATTTCTATTATCAAACTATCCATCTCCACAAGCAATCAGACTTCAAGTACAACTACTAAGAAAATACTTAATTGAGTTCGGGGGTGTCGGTGCACTCTCTTGCACCCCCTTGATTTCATCTTTGATACGAAGATAAATTTATTACTACCTTTCGCTGATGTGCAAATTATACAATAATAATATATTGATTTAAATTGTGTTTGGAACGATATCACAGTTGGCAGGGGCAAAAAATTTTCGATATATAAATTACATGTATAATAAATAAAATAAATATTAATAAAATAGTATTAATATTTAATTAATTTAATTAGTATTTTAAAAATCTAGGATTATCCTTTCGACTTTGACTGTTGAGATGATTTTAGTATGAGCTCTAGTCCTTGAAAGGGTACAGTCCAGTAGATGATATTTAATTTTAAATATTTATGAAGGTGATAATAGTGTCACTTTTTTTTTAACTCAAGATTAATTTTCTTTAAAAAAAATATTTCGTGAATCGTGACCTTTCACGAGCTCCGATGATGGGCTCATAATTCAGCAATTTGAGCCCAAAATGAGGCCCATTAACTCGGCCACGGTGAGCAAGAACACTTTTCCAAGCGTAAGGATAAAAAAAATGATCAGAAGAGCGGATGAGGAAGACAACGCCCGCCAAGAGGAGTACTCAGAGCTGAGGATTGCGTCGTTGCCCTTCTTCCACCCCTTCGCGCTTCTCCAATGGCGATGGCGGCGTCTTCTTCTTCTTCTTGTGCTCTATCGTCTTCTGTCTCGCCTTGGAACATGGCGTCGCTCCGCTCTTCGCTTCCTTCCGTCCGCCCCTTGCGGCCGCGCGCGGCCTCAATTCACTTCCCTGGAGGTCCTCCTCCAATCCCGCTGCGCTCTGGCCGCGGAAAATCCAAGGCCTTGCGCTCATTCTCCGGCCTGGCCCCCATGACTCCTCTCCTACGCCTCGACGATGGTAATTATTTCTTCCGCCCGTCTTCTTCTTCATATGTGGGTCAAATGATTTGAAACTTTAGCTGAATGGGTGTTCTAATCTGCTTCGATCGCTCTAAGCTTCGTTCTTTAGCGTTCCAGTTCGCAGCATCTAGTAAAATTACTGCTCTGTGCTTAAATTTTGCATTCTCGCTCATTGTACCTAGTTTAAATTCTTAGGTATATGTAGAATGTAGTTGCACAATGGAATTGGCAAAATCGCTAGAAAACATGTCTTGTCATAAGTTGAAATTGCCAAATTTTGTTACGGATATGTATTACTCTTTTAATGGGAGTGGCCTCACAAAGGAAACCAAGAACGATATTGTTAGAGGGAAATGATAAAAGTAGTCAGTAGAGGGTAGAAAAGGACGCAGTGAAGTACATAGGGTTTTCTCAAGTTAATAAGACATTTTCAATTTTTTGTTTGATACCATTTTCTAGCTAAAATCGAATTCTCTATCCATAAAATTTATGTTTTTGAATTGGCGTTAGATTGTTTATGCCCATAGAAACAACAATATGCTAATTTAGTTTGTGCTTATCCTGTATGTGGTAATGCCGTACTTTATGTTATTTCCTTAACACCCCCTAAACTATAACTTTTTTTCCATCTAGAAATTAAATTTTAGTCCCTAAACTTATTCTCATTTGATGCTTAGGTCCTCCTGTTAAGTTTCATCCAAAGTTTTGTTAAGTTATTTTTTAAAATGTCAGGTTTATCCTTACTCTCTTATTACAACAAAAATATTTTTAAAATAAAAAAATGATCAACATGAGTAAAAATATTTTTATTATATTAGAAATATTTTTCTCATGTTGTTTTTATTCCTTTTAATATTGTTTTCATAAATTAAAGAAGTAAGAGTATATCGACCTTTCATAATTATTAAAAAATTAATTAACCTAATTTTGAATGGAACTTAATGGAAGGATCTAAGTGCCAAATTGACATAAGTTCAGATACTAAAATTTGTAAATTTATAGTTTAGGATTAGATGTGGAAAAAGTTATAGCTCAAGGGGTGTTATAGGAAATAACCCCTTAGTTTATGTTCTAAGGAATAATCTAGAAATATCATGTGAGAGTTTTCTTATTTAAACAAAATTTTGAGATGTTAGCCAGTAGATTAGCTTAAGAACCTACGATAACTACATAGGAATTTTTCCTTCTAAAAAAAAACTACATAGGAATTTTATGGAAGTTGTGAAATTTGGTGCATGAATATGAGTTTCAAAATTCGTTGGGTTAATGCTGAAATCTGATGATGGACTATACTGCAATGTTCTTTTGGAAGATTACATGTCCCTAGACATATATTGAGCTTATAATATGTATATATATGTACCCCCAAAAGTTGGTTGTATACATGAGCTTGTTATAGTTGACCATATCTATTGATTTTCTTATTGTATATATATTATCTTATTGTTTTAAATAGAGTAAATTCATGTCATTTGTCTCCTCTTAATCATACAGAGGAATCTAGCTTTGCCAATATATTCAGCAACATTAATAATGGGAGCAAATTCTTTGCAATGAGGCATGGAAAGCGTGTTCCAAAGCTCAACAGACCCCCAGATCAGCGTCGAGCTCTCCTTCGTGGGCTTACAACGCAACTGCTTAAGCATGGACGGATTAAGACCACTAGAGCAAGGGCAAGTGCTATGAGGAAATATGTAGATAAGATGATAACATTGGCAAAGGATGGGTCTCTTCATAAGAGGAGACAAGCATTAGGTTTCATCTATGAGAAGCAGATTGTCCATGCTTTATTTGCAGAGGTCGGTGACAGATATGGAGATAGGAATGGAGGATACACAAGAATCATTAGAACTCTACCAAGACGAGGAGACAATGCACCAATGGCTTACATAGAACTTGTCTAGGTATTTTCTAGTCATAAAAACTATGTTAGTCGTTTTGAGTTCCTAGCATCACATGCTTCTTTGGAAACCCTCCTTCCCAAGTGCAAGGCTTGTATTTCTATTAGCTCTGTCACGAACTTCATTTGTTTTATTGCATGTTCCAAATGAAGACTATGTTGAAACTTTAAAAGCTTGTTTTTAACTTTTCATCGACATCTTTTGTTACTTTTTCTTCATAAATGCTTGTTGATCGTATTATCACTTTTCACCATTTTTGCTTCGTCTGCCTCTTTTTTCTGCTTCTCTTCCTTTCAATCATTAACCAATCACATGATTGTGGCTGCTTAATTAGCTTATTTATTGAAAAAAAGTTAAAAGAAATCACTTCCAGATAAAATATCCATTTTTTTATAGAATTATGTTAACTCAATGTATTAACTGAATATTTCAAAACTTTTGAGTCTGCGAACCTGTGAAGCTGCAGATCTAAGTGTCTGGAAATCCTTGCTGGAATAATATTTTATGTGCATTTCATTGTAGTATGAATAAGATTGTTGAACCATAATCCATAAGGGCTGGAGTTACAGAAATTACGCTAAACCTAATTCAATTTGATCACTTTGTTACCCATGACTCCTAATAATATCAGTTACCTGTTCTAGAATTTCAAATTTGCAAAAAATGTATATATTAGTACATGTATCTGTTTATTCTTGCAGAAAACTGTAACAATTTTGTGTAATTCATAACAGTATATTGAACAAACTTTTGGTGAAATAATGGGCTTAGTGAGAAATAGGATTGATTGTAGTCATGTAGATCTTGGAGAGCATAAACTTTCAGAAGATTAAACTTTCTTAAGCCTAGATAATTTCATGACATAGGTTATATCTTATTGTCTTAAACATAATAGCCCAGTGTGCATCTTCAAATCATTTTGCAACTCTGTTAGACATAATTGGTATACATAATGCATCATACCCCTTGTTTTACTTCTTGATTCCTCTTAATATGCTTTCATTTGTAATTGACAACTAAGTGTAGAACGCCTCCCACGAAATAAGGAATGACTTTGTCATCTTTCCTTTTTTTGCATTAATAATTACTTTAAATTTGTAATTACTTCATCATATTTTCAAGTTTATTTCTCGAATCTATTAATGCAGATCGAATGCATACAACCTGAAAAAATGTCTATTGTGAGAAATACTTTTGGCTACTTCTTTTTGCTGGATCTTCGCATCTTTTCTTAGGCTTCAAAAAGCAGGAGACTTTGATCTGTTATGAGTAGAACTTGAACAACATTTAATTACAAGATCACGTGTTAAGTACTCATTCTTTAGAGTAACACTAGAATGACTTTGATCATTTCAACAGCATTAAGAAATTCGGTGTTATTTTTTGAAAAGAGAAATTGGGATCTTTTAGGGAAGAAGGATGATTGGCCATAGTGTTAATCATCCACCAAATTCATTAATTTCACGTTCGAGCCACCATACAGGTTACATCTTATAAGAACTGTAAATACAATCAATTGGAAGAAACACATTCCTTATACAAATCATTCACATGAACTGTGGTATTCTCCTCATAATAGTGGCTACCTCAAAATACCACAGTTTCTCTGCAGCCATAGTGCCCAAAGGGTAGCAAAAACTCCGGCGATAGCAGAAATTGGGTTTTATTGGTTCATTCTAAAGAATCATGCTGTTTTTTTCAGACCTCGGAGCAAATAGCACATAGAAAATATTAAAAAATGTAAAGAAAAACTTCCAATTGCTAATATGCAACTTTAGCTAATTTTGCTTGTTATTGAGTTCCACAACCAGCCATAGGAAAAGTAATAAATGAAAGAACCTCTCAAGAGAGTATTTGGAAAATATACTTTGGGATATGTAAAATACAGAATATCTTAAAGACGGAATATTACAGACTCAAATTATGTTTGGTTGTCTTCAAGAATGTGCATGGCAATGGAAAGTTTAAAAGAGATTGCTCAAATACTCTTTAATCAAACCAGATCATTGTATTCTTGTTTAAAATCTGAGGTTAGTTTGTTTAGGAAAAAATCCGAGATTAGGTACTTAACATATACGTATATTGAATTTCCTCGAACATTTTTCACTTCCATCCTCTTTTGGAATCAAGAAATCATGTGAAGCTCATTAACATGTGATGCACTTGGCAATTTTCATCGTCATTGAGTAATTCTGAAACATGTACTCCTTTTATCAATTGCCATTCCATCTAAAGATGTAAGCCTGAATTTTATCATGTATCCCTGTAGCTGGATATTCTGTTTCAGTTATTTAAATTCTTCTGTTATCCAATAAAGTAGGAGATTGTCTCTTTAAACATCTATCTTTCTTCTGAACTCTAACTACTAATGTATGGCGAGTACTTGTTCTTCAAGGCTTGTTGGGGCATTAAAAGTGTATGTAGATCTTGTGTGAATAATATCACAAATTCCCCAGAGGATAACTTTTATCTTTTCCATAAAGAAATTTCTTAAACTGATTCGTAGGTTATGTTCATTATGTCGCCACTCTAAAAACAAACAATATGCTGGTTGAGATGTAGACACCTGATCTCACTGCATGGATAAATCTTAAAGCTTTTTAGTAGCTACACTCTGTTAAAACAGTGGGGTGTTTATTACCTCAGAATTTTAGCAATTGTGTAAATTATCATGCATTTAGTTAAAATCTGTGTCGAAATTTTCTTACTCTGCACTATGCATGCAATTATCTTATTACATAGGGTATGTCCTCTCTTTTGCACTGACATTGTGTTTCATGTGCAATGGCTTTCTGCAGTTCAAGCTAGACAAGATCATTGGAAGGAATCCCAGATTAATTCTTGCTATTCCAGTTCATTTCTTGGAAGAACTATCTTTTCAATGTTCTATAATTTAAACGATAATTGATGGAAAACTGTGGTCCTTTCTCATTTTCTGTAAGTATCTCTTTGTGTATCCTGAGCAAATCATTGTCATAAGCACTGTTCCAATGCTGTTAGTGGTGCATGCACTTACGAATCACTGTTTATCTTTCTGCCGGCCTTTTTCTTAATTGTGGAGTGTGCATGACCACTTGGGAAATGTGACAGACTCCACTAACTGGCAATAATCATTGACTTTAGGAGCTTGGAACATATGTACTTTCCCCTAGAGTGTCAAGGAAGCTAAATTTGTCGGCAAATGCCTGCAGACTTCGAGGTGCTTACTCTCCTTCAGCTTGGCAACCTTATTGCAATTCTGGGCGTTGACCCTTAGAACTGCTACATGAATCAGCAAGCACTTTGCACTTGGCTGCTGATGGTATGTGGGTTTTGAGTAGATTTTTGCTGAAGTAGTAAGCACCTCAGAGATGATTTCCATTGACTTCATGAGATAGTCAAATCATCATGGGATGTATCAGACAGACTGCAGTGGGAGAAGTCAGCACATGCTTTAACCTGAATACATCTTTAAGGTTATTGGACCACAACTTAAAGTTGCATGTTTCTTTGAGAAATCCCTATGCCACTTCCTAGTTACCATGGTGCTTGTCATTGTCTTGCACAGGTAATTGTTCTATGATATTGCTCTAGAAAATGTTATATATTGCATGGTAATGACAGGCTGAAAATGGATGTGGTTTTATCACTAGCTTTTGGCTTTTTACTCTCTCATCATCTTCTTAAGTTGGTCATTTCTAGTTTCTTCATTTGTGTTAGTCTCAATGTGCTATGCAATTCACTCACAAAATTTCCAACTATACCTGTAAATATTTCCGTCATTTCTTTGCTAGTAGAATATTTCATTGACAACCATCGTGAGATGTAAACACTGTAAAAATGACATCTTCCTTCCTGTATCATGTCTTGATTTTGGGATTTATCAACACCATTCCAAGAACATCATCAAAGCCACATAAGACTGGTTTTTCTTGATGATCTGCACTAGAACTATATGGATTTTGGTTGTTGTATGATGAAGAGAGCTTATATCTATGATTTGGCTAGCAATGGAGTCTCGACCTTTTCCTCAAAAAAGAAAAACAAAAAAGATGCTACGGCATTTTACTCCTTTTGAACATGATCATTGTAACTTGTGTCACTGCATGCCATGACATACCACAATTACATGCATTTGCTTTGTTGCCCTTTTAACTCTCCAGAATGTTTTAACTCTCAGAACAAGGATGAAAACTTCAACTCCCCTACCTTCCACACTTCCTAGTAGGCCAATAGTTCTGTGTAGTTGGATGCGAACAAAGACAGTATTAATTCTCACCACAGCTTACAAAAGTCAGTATTTGCATAATTGCACTGTAGATTTAAAAATCGGCCATCCGCGCACGGCCTGTGTATTCTTCTCAAATTTCATGGACTGGTTATCTGTTCCGCACCGAATTGGCATTTTACAATTAGTGAGTGAATGCAACAAACATTAGAGAACTTGGTGGTGGGCAATGACATGTTTCATGTTCGATAATCATAGTGCGATTTTCTGTCTGGTTTCTTATCATTTGTTATGATTATAAACCTTTATAACCGAAAAAACGGAACAAACCATGTGATAAGCATAGACCAGGCTGCCCAGGGTTTTAGAGAACAGAACTCTTGGTAGGTAGAGGAGCAAAGGGACAGTCTGTTTTAAGGACAGGTCTGGAGCCGGCTCACGAGGAAGCTGCATGAACCATGTCCTACTTTCCAGAGAATTTTTCATGTGCTGCTGCTGCAATGGAGGGTCGAAGTACCTTTCCAGAGTTCTGGTTGTGGACCTACTTGAAGCTGACTGATCAGAACAAAAAGTGAGTCTGGAGTCCAACAGCTAACCATCATCTAACCATTTATGTACAGTCGTATCCCACTCGCCCTGTTATAAAATGGTTGCCTCATAAGTTTGATAGGCATGTGCTCTGTTTTAGTATGAGTTATTAAAGGGGACAAACCCTGTGAAAATTCCATGCTTTTGCATCCTATGCTCCTTAACCAAGCAATCTTCTTATGTCTATCAATTCAATGTAGTATGGATGATGGCTAAAATGCTCTTGTAACGTGCATATGAATTGTAGAATTCAACATGTCCAATGACACATATGCAGTATTAATGTTGCACTCACTACATTCACATCTCCTATCAATAATAATAGAATAAAAACAGAGTCCTAGAGGAACCAAATTTACTGAAAAAGAATGTTAGCTGACCTAACAACTCCATGATGAGAAGGAAGGAGCAAAGCAAGGTGGGCTGTGAAGCCGACACTATTATTTTTGTGGTTCTACTCGACACTCAATGGAAGAAATATTTTGTGATAGCTACTACACTGTTTCATACCTTAGCATGCCTCATGTTTAGGTCCAAGACTTGCCACGCCCACAGTCCCCACCTGTGCATTTGTATTTGCCATGGCATCACATGCATTTGTAATTTCATTTGTAACACTGTGAAAGAGAGATTTCACTTCCATTATGGATGGTCAGGATCGAGACGGACGCTTGGTAGTAATTGGGACAACAAAAAATAATGATTTTTCCAATCTTTCAATACCACAATAAAATGGGACAATCTTGTTCTTCTTCCTTTTTATGTTTCAGGTGCAACTAAGAAAAAGTGATAAAAATATGCATAAATTTGTATATTGTAAAGATATAATGGTTTAAAAAGTTACATCTATTTATCAAGATATAAGAAAAATAAATGACTCCGACCATTTTACAACAAAAAATATTTGTATATTACATAATGAATCGGGATAGAATCAGAAGGTTCCCATTTCTAAATTTGTTTCAATTTCGGTTCAGTCTAAATTGAGATATTAAACTTTTGCCATGATCCCTGTTTAATATCAGACGATTTTTTTCTTGATTTTCTAAAAAAAGTCTTGCTATATCTTTCTAACCCCATTCTCCTAAATTCTCCTAACTCTCTCCCACATATGATAATTATGTCGATTTTTTTGAATATTTTATACATATGAGTATTTGGAGGATTTAGAAGAACGAAACCACCCTTAACTCATATCAACCACCTTTTTAGAAATTTCCTTTTAATAAATCTTTAGATATCTAACGCCAAAGGAGTATAGTCAGGTGTTCTAAATTGACTAGTGAGTGTGAGCTAAATTCAAAAGGATCTAATTAGTGGCTCAAGAATGAGCATGGCATGCATATAAAGACAAATGAGTGAGTAGCTCCAAATATGTAGGGCCCTTGTGGCATGGAACATCATGCTCATATGGTAGGGTCATGTTATCTCATGAGTCTATCTTAACCTCAAAAAAGGGTAAGTGTTTGTTAACATTAATATTATTGAAATTAAACATGAGATATTATGTAACTGATGAGTCTGTCTCCTTGGGTTAACATCTTATGTAGACAGGCTTCGTGTGTTGTAGCTGTCTCTTATTGTCCAAAGTTTGCAATTTGGTTAGAGGACCGAATCTCATGTATTTATTTATATATCATCGTCTTAATGTTAATTAACAGTAACCACCAGCTTCCATTCTTCCACTGGTGCAGCAACTTGAAACGTGCAAGTGATAAGTATTATTAAAAGGTTATTTTCGTTAAAATAACCTTTCAATTATAACTTTTTTTTCGCATCTAATCTTAAAATATAAATTTATCAATTTCAGTTATCAAACTTATTTCTATTTGTCAATCTAGTCTTTCAATTAACTTTTATTTAAAATTTTGTTAAGTTAATTTTGAAATAACAATTTTACCTTTTCTTTTAAATATTATAAATATATTTAAAAATTAAAAAAAATAACAACTTGATCAAAATATTACATCATTATTTTAGAAATCATTATTAAATAATATTTATATCCTTCACTTTGTTTTTTTTTACATTTTTTTATTATAATAAAGAATTAAGGGTAAAAATAATATCTCATAATTATTTAAAAAATTAACTTAATAGAATTCTGAAAAAAAGTTAATAGATTGATAAATGAAAATAAGTTCGAGAATTAAAATTGATAAATTTATAGTTTAAGATTAGATGTGGAAAAAAGTTATAGTTAAGAGGGTGTTAACGAAAATAACTTTTATAAATATAAATGCAAAAATATTATTTTTTTATTAATTTAAACTTTTGGAGATATTAGTAGCATTTGTTGTGTGTTAGCCATTCAAATAATTCTATGTAATTTTTTTTACTATTAATTTTCATCTTGCCATGGATAGTTAATTGGACCATGAAATGAGTAAGATCAAACTAAACTGGATTATTCGCTACACCCTTCTAAAATTTCCTGGCACACATTTTAAAACACCCTAAACATTTTGATAAAACTACGAGTTGTGTGATTGTGAGGTGCTAGAAGAATATAATACCACTCTTCATATTCGAGTTGCGTACTGAAAATAAGGTTTATACATAAAAAATTAGTATTTAACCAATACACATGTAACGATAGTTGATTTAAATGATAAAAATGGTTTAAGCTCTGAGTTTAAATATTGGAGCTGATGGCGTCAACAAATACATCATTATGAGGGATGTTATATTAAATTAATCAGTGCTAATATTTTTTAATATTATAGCGCCTCCAAGAAACTTAATGCTTCCATTTGTCAATGGAAATGAGCAAAATTATCAAGATTGTGATCTTATATAAAATTATAAAAGTATTTTAAGATAAAAAATTATAAAATCATATCGAGAATCATAAGATACTACGTATTAATAAAATAATATAATATAAAATATATATTTTTAATAATTTTTTTGCTTTTAATTTTTAAATTAGAGTTCAATAGATCATATTAAGAAAAATATATTAAACTTCATCTATATTAATTATTGTTATCAAAATTATAAAAATAATTAAAATATTTATATTTTAAATGATTAAAATATTTATTTGATATTATATAAATCGATCTTTAAGATCGTATGATATAAATTAATATCTTTTTAAAATTTTATTCATAAAATTCTTACGCTAAGATCGAGATCTCAAGATTATAAATTATAAGACTTAAATCAAGATAAAATTAAGGTTAGAACTCTTGCGCAACTCACATGGATTCTAAAAGGGATGTGACATTTATCTTAACTCGAGATGGAACTCTGCATTTGAAACCCAAAGTCATGTAATAAAAGTTCCAATTATTTGGTTTTACGTGTTTCACACATGAACCTTTGTTCATGCAACATCTTTTTTATTTGATTTTTATTCTCTCTCTCCTCCCTCTCCTCTCTCTTTTTTTTCTCTTCACCTTTTAATTTAAATAATAACTGAACTTTTAGTTTTAAGTATTAACTGTTAATTTTATACTAACTCAATAATATAATTATAAAAATATTTTTTACTATCTCACTATTTTCTTAAATTATTTTCAGTTTATGTTTCAAAATATTTTGTTATATAATACATAAGATTAATTTTATATTATACATTCTGAGTTTTAAAACAAAACATAGTAATTATTATTTCTATACTTAGCTGACTTTTATCTAATTTTTTTTGTTGATTCATTCAAATACTTATTGAAACTTAGTATTTTAGTTCATTCAAATATGATTATAGTAAACCTATTAAATTGTCAAAAATTCAGGAAATCCCGCAAGAGAATCACAACTAAGTTTGTTGAACTCTAAATTTTAGGTAGAATAATTTTTTGGACCATAAAATTGTATCATAAAATCGTATTGTAAAGTCGAAGAGTTTACTATATTTAACTAATATACTAAAATCATCAAATATTTTTTTAATTAGACTTAAAAAATATATAAGCATTATTATTTTGATTCATTGATTATTTTCTTTTTGAACTTTATTCCTAAAGACTAATTTTAAATAATTAAAATTTTAAAATAATTATTTTACATAAAATTAGAAGTTCGTGTAGATTCATATAGAATCATATGAATTTTACAACTAAAATCTTAAAATTTATGTTGTTATAAGATTCTACACTAATTTATTTATTTTACTAATCTAAACTCATAAACTCGTAAGAGTTTACAAATTAATTCGAGAGTTTGACAAACTTAATCACAACGAATGAAAATGGATGCCTATTAGACGAATTACTTTTTAGTAAGGTAATTTTTTAGCATGTTCTTGAAAACTATCAATCTCCCCTTCTCCCATATCTCATCAGTTCTATCAAATGCAAAAACTTTCTCTTTTATTAGTGTCCGATAGGTAGGTTATTAAGTTTGCATCTCATATGCTATTAATTTTGAAAAAAAAAATGAGCAGAATGACATGATTCGATTTGCATCTCTTTTGATAATTTTTTTGTTCCGAATCAAAAGTTCTAACTCTTGAATTATCATGAATTTCCGTTTCTTATGTTCAGTGATGCAGAATGACACGATTCGATTTGCGGCATTTTAACCAATCGTTAAAGGACCAAGTAGGCATGTCGTGTCCTGATCGTGTTACCTTGGTGTTGTCCTTTTCTTTGGATCCGGCTATTAATATCTGATCAAGTGTTTTCTATATATTAACAATAAAATATGTTATCTTAATTAATAATTAATATTTTTTCGATTAGGAGGTTCAAGAAGCCGGTACAAGACAAAGGAATAAGGAGAAATAATAAATTCAAAAGTCAAGTTGCATGTCACCAATGGCCACTGAAATTTTGATTTGCTTTGAAAATAAAAAATATTATAAAACTACATAGTAGATATATTATGTGTACGGTGCACATACTACACAAAACTTATCTAATATGCTCCATAACTTCTTATTAATTTTGTGTTCCTGATTAGCAAAAAAAAAAAAAAAAA
>LTAE01001044.1:0-20155 GCA_001647135.1 Pontederia paniculata | reverse complement strand
ATAAATAGATTATGACATTAGTCCTAGTGTTCATGAAGTGCTAAATTACACATATAACATGCTCTTGATGCACATATGAGTTAGGGTTTCCATCTAAAATCATTGTGCATATTCTAGGGTTCTTATCTATCTTCTTCATACATCTAGGTTTCAAAGCGTGGTAAGACATAAGAGGAATCATAAAAGTAACCAAACAACATATCAATGATATGACATTCATCATGAGACCCTTAAGACACTTCAATTAATAGGAAAAGAACATTGAGACATATGAACAAACACCTTACATGCAACTTTTCTAACATGCCATCCATCATCTCAAGTTCTCAAAACATGGTGTTCTTATACTCCTCAAATCCATAGAATGAGGTAGAGAATGAGGGATTGGATCCCCTTTACATACCTTAGCAAAATCCTAAAACCCTCATGGTTCCTCTTCTTCCCTAGCTTTTTCTTCCTCTTTAATGGTGATTCCTTCTTCCTCCCAAGCTTGGTGAAGCTCTAGCCCTTTCTTCTTCTTGCCCTAAAGCTTCTCCTTCTTCTTCAAATCCACCCTGGGCTGAAAATGGTGCCAAACCCTAGCTATGGTGTCCTCATGATGGAGATAAGAGAGGAAGAGAGAGAGAGAGAGAGTGAGAATGGGTGAAATGAGGAAATGAGGCTGATTTTCCCCTTTTTATACTTAGGGCATTAGGGTGGGTTTTGGGCTTAGTTGGTTAAGTGAGCTAGTTTATCTATTTGGACCTCTTCATTATTTTGGGGTTTTACACAAAGTGTCCGAATCTTTGGCGTTTAAGTTTCTATTAATTGCATTGCTTGTGTTACATGGGAAGGAAAGAGACGCAAATTTGAAACTTTCAATGGGAATAGAATTCTTGTTGCTTCGGATCAACATTGTTAGAATCGAATAGCACAATAATTAGAAAAATATTTAGGTTGCGACGGTTCAATTGAATCGAATAGCACAATAATTAGAAAAATATTTAATAATAAAAAATATATCTCAATTAATTATTTATCAAAATATTAATATTAATTAAAAAATAATTTTAGAACTAAAAATAAAAATTAATTTCAAAGGCCTTGAATCACAAATTTTTTTAAGGTCCAATTACTTTTAAAGTTCATTTTTCATTTTTTTTTTATTTTTTCAATTGAACCGTCGGTTCACTGAACCGACCGTTTCGAATAGATTGATTTATATTTTCTAGTTTTTTTTATCACTTTGATCGGTTCCATCCGATCGAGCACTTTACACTATGAATTATAGTTGGGTCATAATATAAGGCCTTGGTCCATTAAAAGCCTTGTACATGCGCCATATTCAATGGGCCCTTCTCTCTCGATGTGAATATACATGACGCCATTTTTTAATTTATTCTTTGGTGTCGTCATTTTTGTAGAAGGAAAAATAAATAACTTCTTTCACTTTCCAAAGCAGCGACGAAATTATACAAGGATTTTTAGTTTGTTTCTATTCTATGATGCTGCTTATATGTTACATTCTACATATCTTTACTTCAGAATGGAATTAATCAAAACTATAGTTAAATTACATATCTTCGTATTTAAGTCCAACATTGACTTAAAAAGAGTTATTACAACAACTGCACACCCCCCCCCCCATAAGGGCAAAATATTCTTCTGATAACGCTACGATATACACCATAGTTATTTAACTTTAAGATTAATTTTTTGACGGTCAACAAAAATACGAAAATAAATAAAAACTAAAATATCTTTTGATAAAATATAGTAATATGTTGAAGTCTTGCATCATATGAAAATGTCTCAAAAGGTCTAATACAACTTAAATAAAAAAGATTAAAAATGAGACACTAATAGGATCACTAAGTCATGTGCAGACAACATTCACCATATAAAATGATAAATAAATGCAAGAATAATCTAATGATTACAAGTCAAAATATCAATTACTCTTTTATTTTATTTTCTTTCATCATTAACTTTCATCATAGATACTTTCGTCTTTAACATATTTTTCATACTTTCATCTTAATATCTTTGTATCAAGAGTGAACTATGACTGATAGTCAAATATCAATAACTTGAGCATACTTTACATAAGAAATAAGCTATGATTATGATCAAACATCAATTACTCCACATCATCATCATTATTTAACTTTCATTAATCATATTTCATCATTCAATCATCAATCATCAATCATCAATAACCCTAATTTCTCTAATGCAACATGATAATGCAATATTAAGATCAAATAGTTAATTTTGTTATCTTTGACTTATCTCATTAGTGACTTTGAGGGTTGCTTTAGTGACTTTGAATTGATCATGAGTCTTGGAGGTCTCGTCATAGGTCAATGAGGGTACACAAGTCATGACAACATAGGATGCTTGAGAAATCCTTTCGTTGTAGGATAGGGAGAAGTCAATCAATAGGAACTTGGTGGAAGCTACCCTACCCGTCCTATCAATAGCATCACTACACTCCGAAAATTTTAACAATATATGACGACCTCAATAATTAATTTAGGTTAAGCATGGTAACCATTTATCTTGTCCATATAATTAATCCTTAAACATTAGAAAAATAATCATTTAAAATGATTAAATCATCCCAACAACACTGACGCGAGCCGTGTCAGGCACA
Organism: Pontederia paniculata; assembly: GCA_001647135.1. Taxonomy (NCBI): domain Eukaryota; kingdom Viridiplantae; phylum Streptophyta; class Magnoliopsida; order Commelinales; family Pontederiaceae; genus Pontederia; species Pontederia paniculata. The sequence continues at coordinate 17,520 of LTAE01001044.1, read as the reverse complement.
GACACGATATGTGTTCGAAGCTTGTTGTTGTTTCCTCGACGACCATTTCATGAGTCGACGCAGGGCATGGCGGGTGAAGACACAATCATTGTTCCATCTTTCCATCATTATAAAATAAATCTCTTATGACGCATGTCATTTCATGGTCGTGCCGTTCTCCGACGGGGGTTGCATCGTCATCCGTTTTCTTCATTAAAATATGTCGGCCGACACGTTAGGGTAACGCAGGCTGTGTCCATCATTAAACTAGGTCGTTTCATGATCGTAACATTTTAGGACATGTTCATCTTCTTCGACCGTCTCGAATTGTGTCCGGTTCAATGTGGATCGTGTTACATCTTCTTCAATATTCAATTCATTTAATCCGGACACATGCCCTGCGTCAGGGTGACACAGGTTGTGTCCGGTTCATCGGTCGTGTCCGTCAAAATGGTCGGCTCTTATGGTTTTGTCACATCAAGTTACGACCATGTCCTAGGTGGGCATGATCTGTGTTCACCGTCCTGTGCAGTGTGTTAGGGTTCGCACCGACGAAGTGGGTCGTGTCCCATATAGACACGGATCGTGTTCCGCCGATGAACAATAATTAATAACAATTATAGGTGCTATTCGTACATTGATAAAAAAATAATTAATCTAAGCCAAAAATTAAACTAAACATTAGGCTATTAAACATCCTGCAATCCATCATCATCTATCATAAAACCCTAATATTTATTAATCTTATAAACCTATTTATTGAGAACCGTCTATTTACATACTGAATGTTGTAAGGTTTTTAGTGATTCTACTCTTGTCCGTGTATTCTCCTCCTCGCTCTATGTGTTGATGCAGATCTTCCCTCACACTCTCCTATGGATTTGACATCATCCTACGGTGAGAGAAGGGAAGAGAGAACCATGGAGGAGAAACCTTACCTAGACTCCTCGTGGGAGGGGAAGAGAGGAGAGAGGGAGATGTTATGGTGACTAGAATTTTGGGAGAGGGAATAAGATTATGAGTCTTCTCTCCTTTTAAGTCTATCTATAGGGGTAGGATTATGGTTTTCTTAGTTTTAATCAAAATCCAAACTCTATATTATTTATTTAATCTCGAATTTGAATTGGTTAAATATTATTATTTTAATTAAATCCCAAACTGTCACCTGGACTCGACAACACGGGTTGTGTTCTCTTGCCACACGGTCCAGGGCGTTATAGTTATTCCATCTGGATTTGTTTTTCCTTTCCAATTATTTTCACCTCAAAATTTCGTCAGTTCTTGATGAAATTATGTATTTAAATCTTTCTTCATTTCTAACATAATAAAATAATCATTTTCATTTTCTTATCAAAATATCTTGTTGCGCTAATTTAAAATATATATATATATATATATATATATATATATATATATTCTATTGATATCTTATATCAATCTGATGTATAATAACTCAATAAATGTAAGGTCCCAAAAAATGCACATATATGAGATTTGCCCACTTGAACCTTCAACGACATTACATAAGCATATTATGGATCTACTAAGAATTAACATCATTTAAGCAAGTCCATAACGACATAATATAAATAATTAAATCATAGAAAAATATAATATTATTAACATATAATAGCAAAAACATAACTAAATTCATAATCATTTAACATCTTGCCATATAATGACACAAATTCATAGTCATACATTAGACATAATCAAATAATAAGTTCATTAGACATAACACTAATGACTTGAACAAGACCTAAGATGCATTTGGGATCAGAACCAGACCTACAACCTGGTTTTAGTGAATTATGCCAAATACTAAAATATTTGGCAAAATCTCCAGTTAAACCATACAATCAGAATTTGGGGTCATGTGACCCAAGTTTTAGTGGCCAAGTTCCTATTGAGGAACCTAGCTATTCCACCAAGGCTGCTTTTTCTATTTTTTTTGTTGATATGACAAATTTTTCAAATTTTATTTTTCTCTTTTATTATTTTTCATCTTACTTCCTTTTTTCTTTTCCTTCTTAAATTATTTTAACTTACTTTTTGATTTAAATTATTAACATTTAATCTTAAATGTTAAATTTTAATTATATATTAACTTAATATTATAATTCTAAAATTCCCTTTTAATTTCGTTTAAGTTTAAATTTTAAGTTTTCATTTTATACTAATTTAATAATATAATTCTAGAATTATTTTAGTTTAAAGTTAACAAAACAACTGTTATATTATATACAACTTATAATTTAAATTATCAACATTTAGTTTAAATGTTAAAATTTAGTTTTATACAAACTCAATATCATAATTCTAAAATTATTTTTAGTTTAAATTTAAAAAAAATATTTTATATATTACATATTAATGTTTAATTTAAATATTATACTTTAATTTTATACTACGTCAATAATGTCATTATATAATATCTTATATTTTTTTATTAAATAATTTTTTTTGTGTCAAACTAATTTTATTTTTTTATTTATAATTAATTTATTTATCTAAAAAATAATTTTATTTTTCAATTATCATGTAGTTCATCCAAACACTCTTAGAACTTAACATTTTTAGTTCATCCAAACATAACTAGAATTAATCTATCAAATAAAATTATTCATTGGAACTCAGAGAACGCTAGTTCTCTTGCCAAAGCTACCTTAATAAACCTAGACATAACCATGTGCATACTAATCCGCCATTAACAAACAACCGCCAAGTACATCACTCATCATCACCTGCATGGATCCAGAAGCTTATTAAAAGTATATAAAAGTCAACCTACGTTATACAAAATTCATATTATATAATAATCAACATTATTATTAACATAATATTTAGGTATAGATCATTTCAAGATCAACGTAAGTATGAAGCACTTGTGTAACATAAAAGTGACATACATTACACATTTTATACATGATGCATATAAGTAACTAAGCATCTTATGTTCGCAGTCATTATCATTTATATCTTTACATCTTGCATATTAGTAATATGATCCATTTGAATTATCTTTAACTCACGTCATTAACATAATCACATGATCAATTATTATATTTGTTTTGATGAACATTGGGTAACATCAATACATAAGCATGGTTAGCTAGGCAAATTCTCCATTCGAGGTCACACATATGAAATTCTAACGCTATTATTAGTGAAAGACATAACCTCCCAAGAAGTGTCAAAGACATCTTTCCCCATCGTTAATGTGCCAAGACAGAGTTTCTCAAGGTTTCATCTTCTTTTCATTACATCAAACATAGAAATTATTCTTGCTTATGTTGATCTAATTACGACTTTTGCATGCATTTTGATGTCTAGATGATTGACAATCATCAAGCAAGATTTTCTACTATAAGAGCATGAAATGTAACATATATTTGATCAATAGCAATTAAAGTAGCACCATAACACATTTAGATTAAACAATTGAAATATAACATTTAGACATATGAGTCGCTACGATTAATTAAAATGCACTATGATTGAAAGATGACCACTATGGGTGGATAAAAGTGCACTACAATTAAGACATCATTACTATGATTAGACCATAATCAAACACCCTCCACTACGATTCAACCATAGTGGGACACTGTGGATGGGCTAAAGAATTTGCTACGGTCAAATAGGAACTTGCTACGACCCACTATTGCTTCGTAACTCCTCGCTACGGCTTGGGAACTCATCGCTATGGGATGCCCGTAGCAAGCTCAGCCTCACTACGATGAGCCACTAGTGTTGATATTTTTTGTCCAATTCATTTGAAACCATTTCGAACTTGTTTATATTCTAGGGTTCATAACATGCTTAATTGAGCATACAAAAAAAATTTGAGTACAATTGGGCTAGGTTACAATTTAGGGTTAGTACACACATTCTAGGGTTCCCATCTCATCTCTTTCACATTATTAATGTTTGATAATACTAAAGAATTTGCTCAATTGAACCATGTAAGAACGTGACATAATTATAACAATCATCATATGTCTCATAACATCATAATTTGATAGGAAAAAGAACATGATAACATATGAACACACATCAATCATGCATCCACCTATATGACATGCTCTACATTTCTAACTAGTAAAAAAATAGGTGTCCTTATAACCTAAATGCTAGATTTAAGGTGAGAAATGAGTGATTGAATTCTCTCTACATACCTTAACCTAATTTCTTCCCTTGATAATGGATAACAGAGAGAAGAGATGAAGAGAGATAATGAGAAGAGAATAAATAAGATTGGTAGAAGGGTTTTGGGTATTTATATTAGGTTAAGTGGGGTCATGGTCTTATTTGACTTATGAGTTGTTTATTAAATTTTGGGCTATTTAAAATAAGTTTGGGGTTTTACAACAAAATTTATCGTCATTTAATAAAAATATATCACTAGTTAAACTAAACATAAATTTAGAATCCATAATAAATAATTAATTCTTCATACACAATACTTTAATTGCATCTTTTCTAATGATTTTTTATTAACATTTTTGAAAGCATGTTGGACATAATTATATTGACAATGCAAAAAATTAGGGTTTTCAACAAATTTAAGGTTTTCTTTTTCATTGCTGATGTGACAACACACTAAGCACGATCCATTGCATTGATGGAATAAGATCAACACGTCCCTTCTCTTTCACGAATCCTTTTGCATGTTCATGGGATTCGAGAAAAAAAGGGGCAACAATTGGGCGCCAAAGGAAAATTAAAAAATAATAGTGCGCTTGAGGGTCCGACCATGCTCGGACGGGCTCGAGCTATCGGTTGGTGCAACATCGTGCTCAAATTCTGTTTGGGTGGTCATAAAGTTGGATGGCCCGAGCATATAATATGATTTTCATGCACGAGTCGACACGGGTTTCATCAATAGTTGTGTGGTTAATTTGTCTAAATTAATAATTTTATCAATATATTTGTAAACTCTAAATATTTTGTTAGTTTAATTAATTTTTTTGAATGATTTATCTCCATCTAACATGACAAACATGCATATAATTATATTTTTGGTAATGTTTATGTGTTGCATCACATAGGTATGAAACTATTAATTTAGAAAATAAAGTTGATAAGTTATATCACAGGAAGTTAAATAAGAAAAATATTTAACAAGAAAAATATTTGATTAGTTTTTATTTTTAATCAGGTTATTTTTTTTCTAAATCTTACCAAATATCATGTTTAATCAAATTATTATTTATAACTTGTATCATCCAAAGGGCCTCACAATAGTAATTAAAAACATATAAAGAAACTATAGACATTTTGTTTAAATGATAAACAGAACTTTTCTGAAATTAATCCTTAGGGACAGTGTGAAATTTTTTAATGCAGTAATTTCCACGTCCTGTAATATAATTAATCAAATAAGTAATACAAATAAATAAACCAAGGCGCGGGTTTGAAATTTGAACTCTTCAACATAACGTCTCTCTGCGGTTTCTTTTCTTTTACCCTCTTTGTGGGCCTTCTTCTACAACCACGCAACTCTTCCAACAAATCGCACCTTTTCCTTCAAATAAATTCGCTAGTTTTGATTGAATTCGTTTGCAGTCCGATGGCGTCCCTTACGCCCGGAGTGCTGTTAAAGCTTCTGCAGTCCATGCACACGGACGCCAAGGTCGCCGGCGAGCACCGCTCCGCCGTCCTCCAGGTCGTCGGCATCGTCCCGGCGCTGTCCGCCTCCACGGCTGACGACCTCTGGCCGTCCCACGGCTTCTACCTCCAGCTTTCCGACTCCGTCAACTCCACCTACGTCGCCCTCTCCGACGCCGACGCGGACGCCGTCCTCTCAAGCCGCTCCCAGCTCGGCCAGCTCGTCCACGTCGATCGCCTCCAGTTCGCCCACCCGGTCCCCCGCGCCGTGGGCCTCCGCCCCGTACCCGGCGCCCGGCCGCACCCGTTCATCGGTTCGCCGGCGCCCCTCATCGCGCGCTCCTCCCCCAACTACCACGGCTTCGTCATCCAGCCCGCCTCCCCCTCGGAAGCCGGACCGCCCTTGATCCCCTCTTCCACCATACGATCCATTTCCCAACCGGGGGACGGGAAAAGGACGGTCTTTGCAGCCAAAGAGAACGTGATGGGAGTCGGCGGTACCATTGGCGGAAAGCCGCGGCGGTTTTCGTCTCCGGCCTCCACGAAAGTCGCTGCAAGGAAGAGCATCGGAGGTGGTGGTAATGGCGCAGCCGAGTATCGGCATCCGTCTCCGGCCGTGAAGGCCACAACACGACCGTCGTCCCCTGCCTTGAGTAGGGCCGCGTCACGGCCATCATCGCCGATACCGTCAAAGTGCGAGGTGCCAAGCCTGACGGAAGCGAAGGAGGAGAACCGTAGGACGTCGAGGGAACCTTCAATCATCGTCCCGTCGAGGTACCGTCAGCCCTCACCGGTCGGGCGTAAAGCCGCTGCCTCCCCAGTGGGGAGGAGGGGATCCATGTCTCCAGCAAGGAGGCTCTCCGGCGGATTCAAGTTGGTATCTCCAGCAACCGGCGAGGGAGGAGGGAAGAAGAAGGTGGGAGTAGTAGTGGCAGGGACCTCAAAGGTGGCGGATGCACTCATCGGATCGGCGAAGTCGGTTCGTAAGAGCTGGGACGAATCACCGGAGAGTTTGGTTAAAGCGTTGGAGAAGAAGGAGAAGGTTGGATCCAAGAACAAAGTGGACAGGGAAGCTATTCTCAGAACTCAGGTACGCAACTATGTTCATTGTTGGGGTAAAGGTCTCATCTTTATACTTGTTGCCTGCCAAATTAATTCGATTTAAGTCTTACTATGTGTGGCGTTTTTGTAAGATTTCTTCAAGTGCATTATTAAAGAAAAATACTAAAAGGACGAACTGCTTGAGGTGCACAGATGCTGAGTAATACATAATTCGATTGGCAGAACAATACGATCTGATTCTTCAATCCAATTGTCTTATATTTATTCGTCTGGTAATTTATGAGTTTGCATGCTGTTCCAGCTTTAAAGATGTCATTGACTGTGCTGAAGCTATTTCAGGTTGCGATGTCAAGGCGATTGAGTGACACAGGAGGAGTATCAACTTATAACGAGGATGCGGTTTCTGAAGAGAAGCCGAGATCCAGTAGCAAGATTGAATCTATCAAGGAATCAGAGAAGGGAATGAACACTTCTCCAAAAATTGTTGTTCATGAGAAGAAGTGGTCTGATGGCAGCACTCCACTTGACAGCGTCTCTGCTGGTCTTGCAAGACTAGGGAAGGTAAATTGCCAAGTTGGACTGTCTTCTTTTGTTATTCCATTAGCAGCCCTCTAGTAAGCATGCCGCCAGCAAAGATCATCTTTGCAATTTGATTTCTGACATATCTCTTGAAAATGCAGGAAGCGTTTCAAAGGAAACATGTTGCCTGCACAGCTGCAGCTGAAGCCTTGGAGGAAGCCTTGGCTAATGAATCTATCATTAGATGTCTAAGGTTAAGCTGAACTTTCACTACAGTACACTAATGTTAATTCCTTCTCCTGAGTGACGGGGTGTCAATTCTTCATATTTTCCTTTTGCAGCATGTTTTCGGATCTCTGTTCATCATCCAAGTCCCAAACGATTGTTGCAACAATTGACAGATTCCTGCCTGTCTATGATGATGTGTTGAAGTGGAATATCATTGTTGAATCTCTATGTGCTAGCCGCAGCGCTGACGGATTTAAGGATGCTATATCGGATGGACGGAGTAAGTCAACAACTCTCTGGGTTGAAGCAGCATTAGCCACAGACCTTCAGGTTCTGAATTTGCTGAACAATAGCAAGAAATGCATTCCGCAAATTAAACTTGCTGAAAGATCGGGAACTCTAACAGTGGATTCTCCAAGAACAAGTCTGACGAAAAGGCAACCTCTTGGATCCCTGGCAAAGAATACCTTAACTACCACCTGGACTAGAGGTTATGGAGTAAGTGAAACTCTGGACCTTGCTAAAGCTCTGAGACAAGAAATGCAAGCTTGGTTTCTGAAGTTTCTTGAGGAAGCAATGGATGCCGGTTTCTTTTTGTTTGGAGACAATGCAGATGGCGGCCAGCATTCCGGTATCAAAGAGACTGGTAAAGCTGCAGCAGTTTTGTCACAGCTGAAGCGGATTAATCACTGGTTGGATGTGATTGCGCGGTTGCCGGAAGCTGATAGTTCGAAGGAGAAGATTGATCGAGTGAAACGAAAAATCTATGGATTTGTCATTAATCATGTGGGATCAGCATTTGATACCTCAGTTTCAATCAAGAAGTGTTGATGGATGTATATGCTGTTTCTATTGATTGGTTGATGAGAGTATCATCTTCTAGATGACTTCATTGGCAGTAACTTAGAACCAATTTGTTGCTGGTTACTTGCTGAAATAAAAGGGATTTGATTTATTCAAATGTTAGTCCATATGCCAAAGTGGCGAACTGAGTAGTAGTTTGTGTTGCCATTGTTTGATGATAGTATTTTATGCTGCTCAGGTTCTTAGTGAAGCTTTGCACTACTGTTTTGAAGTTTTCCATACACTGATAAGAGGATCCAAAGGCCAATGGCCTGGTCGATGGTAGCAACTTGCGTTGGCTAAATTTGTTGAACTAGAGTTCAAGTCGACTAACTTAAGTAAATATAATTATAAAATGAATAAGCATATAAGATTTTATACTGATATAATTAATTTGTTGACCTAAATCTTTAAACTTGTGCCTGTGTGCTTTAATACGACAGACTTTATTAAAGAAAGCTTGTCAAAAGCACACTCCTAAACACATACTAATGACAATAGATAAAAAGTTTTATGAATAACTTTAGAAACTAAAAATAAAAGAAATAATTTCTAGAACAATGTTTATCATCATAATTATCCTAAAAATATTATCTAAACAATAATTATACTAAAAATATTTGTTTTAATTTAAACTAGAAAATATTATTTAAGAATGAGTAGTGCAATAGCACATTTTTTATTCATGAATAAGAACTTCACAAGGTCCTTTCATTGTTATACGGTATACCTGTCAAGAGATAAAAAGTTAAAAAAATATATTTTTTTAAGAAAAAATCATCTCAAGATGAAATCGCTTGCATGGTAGGGTCAGGCAAGCTCTTTGGAGACCAGTAATCAGATTCCATAAGATTGGGTCAGGCAGGGAACCACTGAATGGGGGTGGTGTAGCGGGAAGGTATGAGATGAACCAATCCTATTCAAGTGGCAAGTAGGAGATAAGGGATGGATGTAGCTAGGCTAGGTCAACTCTATCATCGATATCATTATCCCTATAACTATATCTATATAAAGATATAAGCTAGCACTATCCCGATGCTGCGAAGCTAGGTGGTGCTATTATGGCGGGGGAAGGGTCTACTTCTGCTCTATCAGAATGCTTTTGTGGCAAGTCTTTCTATTACCGATATGGACCTCACAAATGGGTCTCGTTCTATACCTAGGTATGGATCTATATCACTAAGTTCAGTATATGAATCTGAAAAGTCCGTTAAGGCGAGATGAAAAATTGAACCTTGTGGTCCAGTTAGTCCTAATGCAAATGCTTTTGGATTCTTGCCAAACTTTGTCATGCCCGTCCTCCTTGGAGTTTCAAAAAAGATGCTACGCCCCTTCTGTTTTTCCGTCTTATTCTCTGCCAAAAGGAAAGACAAAGGCGAGGGCGGATGGGGAAACCCACGATTGAGAGGTCATATCACACCATCCTCATTGATCCAACTCAGGTTGGTATGCTCACAAAGAGAGACCCTACCACATGTGTTTCAGTTTGAGAGCACCCCGTTCTTTATGGGTCGAAGCCCCCGACCAAGACCTATAAGACCTTGTCGTGGATGAAGTTGCCCGATAATATGACTTACTATTTATGTTATGGCTCCCGTTGCTGGATAGTAGGCGGGAATTCCGGGTTGTCCTTGACTAGCAATTGATGAGCTCCTTGGCCTTCTGTTTATTGATCTTTTCCTGCCTACGAATCTCCTTCTTCCTTGCCGGCTATAGAGCCACGGAAGAGTGAAAGGTCAGTCGCAGGTCGTCTGCTTCTTCAAGTGTTGATTCTATAGTGCCAACTTCTGTTCCAAAATCAGTCCCTGGAACAACTGGAAGAGAAACTACAACCTCTGCTGCATCCGCTACTGATGTACAATTCTATTGTTCTAGAATCACAGACAACTTTTAACTAATGGTCATGAAAAGAACATTTCTTTTCATTGATCGAAAGATGCTCTAGACTCGCCCACCGCTCCTCTCTGGAACTATCGTAAAACGTTCTCCCCACCGCTCAACCTCTCTGAATGAAGAGGGGACTCTTTGCCCATAGGGTCAAAAGCAAGGGTGCAAGCAACTAGTGAAGCCTGAGCTCTCGATTCATTCATCTCAATCTTATCTTTGTCAGCTCTTTCTGAGCAATTCTCTTAACACCTTTATCAAAGCCCTCCGATCGAGTAGTAAAGACAAAGGGAAAGGATTTCTTGCAGTTTTTCATCACTATGAAAAACAAAGAAACTCAATAGACTAACCGAATCTTTAATTAAAGTCGAGACATCACACTATAGAGTGATCAATCATCTACTTTCTGCTCCAATCCAAGATTGAAGTTTGAGTTTGCACAAGGCAAACCTAAGGAGGTTTGATTCTATGGTATAAGTGAGTGTTGAAGTCCTTCAAATTGGCTGGGCGTTCCGTACCGAACTTACATAGTCGACGCTCCGCCCCTTCTCATACACATCTTCGATACTTCGTCTGATTTCAAGTCAGCAACATTAGAGCATTTGGTCGTTCAAAGACACATTTGGGCTTCGTTAGAAGCGAACTTAGTTGAGTGGCAGGAAAGGTTGAACAAGACTGTGCGTTTTGTACCTGATTGAGAAAGAGAGTTAATAGTTGAGCTGTAGTTTATGTTGTAGCATCAATTATTGCTCTGGTTACGAATGACCCAATCTATCTACGACAACCATCCCTACTTTTAGTAGATGGAGATGCGCACCTAGGAAAGACATATGAAAGAGAACCTGCCCTGAGAGATTGGCATTGGCCTGTGGGTCCGCTGCGGTAGAAGGCCTTAGCTGGCGTCCGATCCGGGGTCAAGAACCCCAAGTCTGGACCATAAACTCGAAAGAGGACACAGTGACCCACCTCCATTTAATTATTATTAAAATTATTTAATATATTTATTTTTTTTCTTGTATATAGAATCACTCAACTAATATCTAAATTAAATAGATTCAGGTTAACAAACAATATATAAGTTACAAATTATGATAAATTTATGATGTTAAAACATATAATAGGTCATTGTTAATTTATTGAATGACGTATTATCTAATGTAATATATAAAAAATTAACAAAATTGTAGGGTTTTAAAAGTAACATGAAAAAAACAATAAGTTTTAATGAGTTTTTGGAATACCATTCGAAAAATATCGAATAATTTTTTGCATTTTAAAGAAAAATAATCCATTACCACTTTCACCCACTCCTAATATCAAAAAAGGGAAGCATGGCATCAATAGCTTGCATTGAAACTTCACTCCTTTATACTGTCAAAAATTCATGTGAAATTTGAAAGGTTGTACAATATAAAGGAGGGTTCAGAATTGAATAGTACGGTAATTATATCAAATAGTACGGTATTTAAGTAGATAGAACCTCCATTTTTTTTAATATAAAAAAATTATATAATATGTTAATTGTGAGATCTTAATGATTCATTGTATTTATTCTCATATGCTTTGCTAGCATCTGCACATTTTTTTAGTACTTCGATATTCAATAGTATTTTCTTCCTAATTTTTCTTTCCTTTTTCTATTGTTGATTTACGTTATGTTTCTATTTTTGTTTGTTTGCCAATTGCATATATAAGTGTCAACAAGTATAACGGGTGAGTATAGGTACGACGATACATATTATCTTTTAAGTCAATAAAAGTATATCGTCTCATATATAGTTCGTTTAATTCTTTATTAAACCATTCGACTAGTTTGATCAAACCGACTGATTTTGTGGTTGGAACTTATCCTTAACATGTTTTGATTGGTTCAATCCAGCCCAATTGCTACGTGAGTTCTTACCTTGAACTTCCCAATAGTTCACGGTCAATTAGTCTGATATGAGTTTGAGAACAATATTTATTTTCATTTGAGATTAATTTTTTAATTGTTACCATACTAAAAATGAGCTAGTTAATAATTATACTTTTTGAAATGTTGATTGTACAACATACTTGAATTTTCTATTGAAGTAAACACGATTAATAATGTGGAGCTTTTTTGTTTGATTAGCGATTAACATGTATTCAGGTGTATGTGAAATATGTGTGATGATATGGATGAAAATGAGTGTTGTATTTATTTTATCTTCATTTCTACCGTAAAATGTGATACAGTGATCACAAGATGTGATTTGAATAGTTTGGATACAACAGAAATATATGAAAGGGATGTGATGCACACAATATATTAAAATAAATATCCAAACACAATCTAAATTGCAAGCGCATAATCTTCGATTGTAGTATTTAAGATATCAATTTCATATTTAAAATGATTGACTATCAAGAAAATTCACTTTACTCAACTAAATGTAAAAAATTAGGGAGGTTGTTGAAGTGAAAATTAAAAGGGAAAAAAATGTAGAGGCAAATCAGATCAATGAGACCCAAATATTGTTTAATTAATGGTCATTATATCGACATTAATCGATGGAGTATTCCAAATATTTTCATTTTAAAATATCATATTATCTTTTTACTCAATCTTTATAATAGTTTTGAGTTTAGTTTCGCAGACCTTTAATGGAGGAATACCTCTCATACCGAAACACAATAAAAGAAGTCTATGACATGGAAGGGTGATCTTTTAACAGTTCCTTGACATGATAATGACTTATTGAGTATTTCAATGACTTTTGATGTAATGATCATTTAGTCTTTGGACATCAATTCATGAAGAGTATTTTTATGCATTTACAACATAGAACTCTCCATCAAAACAATTACCGAACACTCATTCTTGGCTAATCACACTCATTCCTTTGATTGATTATTTTCCTTAGTTGTGATAACCTTTTGGATCACAGCTATGAATCATTTTCTTTCGAGTGCCTTACGAAACTAAATTTTCTGATCAAGATGATGCATTGAGATCATTGCTTACTTTGCATTTCATTACAACTCGATTTGTAAGCTTTCTCTATGACCTTGTGGTCACACATGGTACATATGTGCCTTTTCAAGCAACACCATAAGAAATATCATCTTCTGAAGTTTGAAAAATCTCTTGCAAATCGTAACAAAACTTCAAAGCACAAAAGTATCATACCAGACACATATCATAAGAAAAGGAATATTGAACTATCATTTTATTAAAACATAAAATGATGACGAGAATCCATTCCTAAACTATTCCCTCTTTAGAAGAGAGGTCAAGCCACTACGCTTCAAGCCTAGGATATTAATTGAAAATGATACATAAACAAAAGATAACATTTGAATACTTGAATAGTAAAAAAAAAAAATAATTTCTAGCTCTCAACTCAAAGATAACAAATTTCTTTATCCTGACATGTCTTGCACTTTGATCAGCTTCCTCCTTTTACAATTCTATCTCCCTCTATAAAGGAGGATTCCTTTTTAATGGTGGATAAACTTTCGTCCATTTTCACCTTAGGCCATTTGAATTTGGAAGACACTCCAATATGAAATAAACTACTATCTTTGATACTCATATGGATTCTTTTCAAATGGATTTAATAGACTTCCTATTGTGATTTCATATCAGAGCAAAGCACAAATAGGGGAGAATTTCTCTGAAGCTGATTTACTAAGTTGTTGTAACTACTGCATCTACACTCAATTTACAGACCGATTCTTGGAACTACTACATATCTGCACTCAACTTTTAGGCCGATTTCCTAGGTTGTTGTAACTACTACATCTGCACTCAACTTACTGATCGAATCTTGGGATATTACATTTGCACTCAACTTACAGTCTGATTTCCTAAGTTGTTGTATCTACACTCAACTTACAAAACTGATTCTCGGAAGTAGTATATTTGCATGCAATTTACATATGATCTCATATCAATATGTCATTTGGTTGTAACAAATAAATCTTGTAAATATTTATAAATATCATAAACAAAAATAAAGAGACTGGGTTTTTCTTCTTCAATTCATATTTGTGATTTAAGTTTTTCTTATGGTATTAGAGCTTAGATCCGAAAATATTATGGCTAGTTCATCTTTTAAGAATGATCAATCGTTGAAAATTTCTTCTGCCTATATGTTGAGTTTATCTGATGATCCACTAAACTCTCTTATTTCATGTCCTATGTTTTCACCAAATCAATCTAGTCATAAACAAATTATAGGACAAACTGCTAATGCTGCTCATAGAGGAGTTGCATTGGAGCTTACCATTTTCTTAGGCAATCCTTCTAAATCAAATATGGAGCAATTACTTCACCTTGAACTTGATAGTAAGAAGTGAAATTTTCTCCGATATTTATCTTGTTTCTCCAAATACTTCGGTAAATTGGATAATATACTCTGGGGCATCAATGCATATGACAGGTGCATCAAGAGTTTTATATGATCCTCAACCTACGATTGATTCTAAATCAGTTACCATTCCTAATGGTAGTTTTTTTTTTCTGTATCTAAAGTAGGAAGAGTTAATTTGGGTGGTCGAGTTAGACTCAGTAATGTTCTTTATGTTCCCGCTTTTAGTTGTAATATGTTATCATTATCACAACTATCTGAATACCTAAATTGCTATATTTTCTTTGATGCTAATATGTGCATGATGCAGAATCGTAGCACAAAGACACTGATTGTCTAGGTTAACAACAAGGAGGCATTGACTAATTGAGAAAGGTGACACCAAATATTCTGACAAATAATTCAACTCTTGAAGAATCCACTCAATTATGGCACCAACATTTGGGTCATCCATCTGGTCATTATATTTTAAAGGGAGCCAATTAGTCCAAAATATAGATATTATTGAATCATCAAATCTTTGTGATATCTGTTCCTGAGCTAAATATTGTTGAACCAAATTTTCTTTTAGTCATAATAGAGCTAAAATTTTATTTGATCTAGTACACTGTGATACATTGAGACCTTATAAGTATGCCTCTTCTAGTGGAGCACATTACTTTCTCACATTAGTCGATGATTATAATAGAGGAACTTGAGTGTATCTACTAAGAACAAAAGCTGATGTTAATCATTTTTTAAAGATTTTCTTTCATATGGTGTTGACCCAATTTGACAAATCTATTAAAATAATTCGCAGTGATAATGCCACATAAATTTTATCACGAGAGTTGCAAAAAATTTTTTATGACCAATGTGTGCAGCATCAGACATCATGCCCTCACACACCTAAACAGAATGGTCATGCTGAGAGGAAGCATAGACATGTCCTTATCTTTTTGGGGGTGAATGTGTCCTTATTGCTGCATACTTAATAAACTATACACCAACTAAGATTACTTATCATAAGACACCATATGAGTTAATATTTTGTGAGCTTTCTACATACAATCATTTGCGTGTTTTTGGATCACTTTGTTATGCAAATAAATTTGTAGCATCTAAACTTGACAAGTTTGGGGAAAGATCACGACAATGTATATTTATTGGATATCCATATGGTCAGAAAGGATGACATCTTTATGATCTGGACACTAAATAATTTTTTATTTCACGAGATGTTAAGTTTGATGAATCGATATTTCCTTTTGATAATTATTTGGTTACTCCTTCTTTATCAACAATATTGTATATATATAGAGCATGCCTGTTGGCATGGATATGTAACAACAAACTCAAGAGGTGACTTAGCAAGTTGTTGATCCTGAGATTGACCCAGCTCCAAATTCTCCATCACAAATTAATATCTTCAATTTTCATTCAAATTATGATAATTCAGAAATTAACAGTGATGCAAGTCCTCAAAATAATGCAACGACTGTGGATTCTCCTATAGATTCTAATACAGATAATATTCTAGTTCCCAGACCTTCAAGAAATCATTGTCCCCAACTTATTTGCAGGACTATCTGTGTCACTCCGTCTCTAGTGGTAATGTAACTTCTTACAGTATATCCAAATAAATCAAGCCTTTTGGTACATGATATCCTCTTCAAAATTATGTTGCATATGCTAATATTTCTTCTCCATATAAGTTTTTCTTGGCTACATTAGACAACAACCATGAGCCTCATAGTTCTCATGAAGTTGTGCATGATCCAAAGTGGCGTAGTGCAATGTCTGAAGAACTAGAAGCTCTTGTCTTTAATGGAACATGGACTCTACAACAATTGTCAACAGATGAAAGACCCGTTGATTGCAAATGAGTCTTCAAAATAAAGCACAAAGTTGATGGAAGTGTCGAGCGATACAAAGCACGACTGGTGGCCAAAGGATTGACACAAATAAAAGTTGTCGATTTTAATGAGACTTTTGCTCCTGTCGCAAAACTTATTACAATGTAATGCCTTCTAGTCATAGCTATTGCTCACAAATGACATATCTATCACATGGATGCTCACAATGCCTTCCTCCAAAGCGATTTAGAGGAAGAGGTTTATATGTGTTCCACCTGGATATTCTGCTTCATCACCTAACACAGTCTGTCGGCTCCGCAAGTCAATATATGGCCTTCGACAAGCCTTCCGCAATTGGTTTTTCAAACTTAGTGAGGCACTTCGAAATTATGGATTTCAACAATCTCATGCTGACTATTCACTTTTTACTTATTCTAATGGATCAATTTTCATTGCTTTACTAATTTATATGAATGCCTTGCTTTTGGTTGGCAATAATGAAGAATATTATGACTTGTTCAAAAGGTATTTGCATTCATGTTTTCATTTAAAGGATTTGGATGTTCTTTATGCTTTCTTGGCATTGAGTTTATCCGCAAAGATTCTGGACTTTTTTGTGCCAAAGAAAGTATGCCTTGGGTGTTGAATCTAGGATCCAGAGAATGTTTTGATGATCACAAATTTGTAAGGGTGCTTACTTTGAATTAATGAACTTGTTGAGCTAAATTCTGTAACAGGTTGATTCAAATTCAGAAGTTATTTTAGGTCGACCAAAGCTAAAAGAATGGACAACCTATGCACATGGAAGACATCTTAGAAGAAGCATATGTGTGCAGCGGTCGTCCTAAGTATATAAAGAGGTCGACCGATAATGAAGGAGGATGTATGGAAAGGGATCAGGGGCTTACCGATCGACCATATATGAAGGAAGGACGACCAGAGTAAGAGCTTAACTGGAGAGGTCGCTCGATGATGAGGAATGGATGACCGAAGGCAACACCACTTTTACAGAAGATGGAGATCGGGTGGTCCTAGGAGAAGTGGACGCCCAGAGAAGACTTAGCCAAAGAAGGAGTTTTAGCTAAGCAGAGGAGAGGTCGCCCGAGGTTGAAGAGCGGATGACCGAATGTTTGACGATGAAGGGAATGGTCGTCCGAAGGGTTCAAGGTGGAGACAGTGGACGACCAGAAGACTGCCAAGGCTGAGAGTGGACGTCCAAAGGGCTC